>JAUZTA010000025.1:4523908-4536238 GCA_034780835.1 Ctenochaetus striatus
CCTTTTTTTTAGATTTGTAGAGTGCGACATACTGTACTACCCTTTAGAAAGAGCCCTCACATTACCTGTTGTTTAAATTACCACATTTCTGTTGGCACCTGAATTATCATGAGATCACCCTTAAGCAACAGCACTTTATGTGCATGCTCCATATCGCACATGTCATTCAATCTCCCTTTCAGAAAAAGCTCCACAGTTTAACAATACTTAACATTATTTCTCAAATTAAAAAAATAGTTTGAATCATTGACTGTACACAATACCAAAAAACAATGTGCTTTTCCCCATATAATGTATAGTACTGAGTTCAACATGCCCTCCACCAGCTGAAGTTACAGTGCGCCAATCTCCCTTTTTTTGAGGCGGATGGTCTTATGGTGGTCTATTCAAGGAGGCCTCTCTCCATGAAATTTTCGGTGTCTGTACCTGCCGTTCTTTTCCTTGGCCATATTGATACAGGCATTGTGCTTGTTGCTCTGCAAGTGATTCCAGTATTTGATAAGTTCATTGGGGTGGAACTGATGCGATGTGATCAGGTGACTGTACTTACAACTGGAGTAAGACACCCGCCAATGGTTGAAGAGGAACTCGTTGGGAGGGGGCACTGGGTCGATGCGCAGCTTCGCCAGGCAGATGCCCACGTAAACGTCCTCCAGGTGCAGCCTGCGTATGCTGAGAGAGGCCTGGTAGATCAGCTCGGCCATATCCCCTGAGAACACGTACCCCGTGCCCGAGCAGAATATCGGGTAGCGCTCGCTTGGATACAGCTCTGGTGGCATGTACCACTTGCTGTCCTTGTTTCGGTTTGGTGCATAGCCCCTCATCAGGTAGCCTGTGAAGTACCTCTGCTTGGGGGGCAGTTCTGGCTTTAGCAGCTTTTGGATGAGATACTCGGTATTGACAAACATGTCACTGTCTGTCTTCATCACATAGGACGCATGTGGGCAATAAGTGGCTACCCAGTTCATGCCCATCAGGGTTTTGATGGTCAGGTTATAGTAAGTGTCTTGATAGTCCTGTTGGATGATGTCATGGTAAGCACGACTCTCTTCCTCTATGCTGCTCTGGAGGAAAGTGTCAGAGCTCTTTCCTGTGCCAAGCAGAAAAAGACGGACAAACCCCAAACCCATTGCTGTGCTCTGATTCCCCCATGTCTGGCGGATAGCATTGCGGGCATCTATCTGGCCAGGTTCTGCAGCGATTAAAAGAATGAGGAAGGGAGTACTATCCCTACACTTGAAGGGTTCATTTAAGATGTAGCGGTAGGGCTGAGCACTGAGTCTCCCTCCCACACCCATCTCCTTCTGTAAACTGTTGTTAGTGCTCATGGAGTCCCCAAGCCCCATTACGCCCATCCTGGCTCCACCTCCTCCTCCTGCTGTTTCCCCCACTGCCCCATCCGCCTGCTGAAAGCTGAGGTTGAGCAGAGGCTTTGGTGCTACATATCCAGTATCCCTCCACAGGCTCCTTAGGGAGTTGCTTTGGTTGGCTTCTCCCTTGGGGCTGCGAAAGCCCCTAACAGTGTAGGTCAAGGGGTTTTCACGAGGCCCACTACGTCCCGGCAGCCAGTCCTGGTGGCTAAAAAATAAGAACAGGGTGAACAGCAAAGCCAGCGAGAGGAGGCCAGCCACATGAGTCCGGAAGAGTGATCGCTTGAATGTCCAGGTCATCTTGATAGGACAGCAGTGCCGCCGTCTCCACTGCATGGTGCAGATCGGGGTCGCAGGAGGCTGCTGCTGCTGCTCGAGGATGGGCGGCGGCGGTGGTCACATACAGTCACCTCAAACATGTGGTTGCCAACAGTCAGAGGGTTATCTGAGCTGGCAGATGGGTTGGAGAGAGCCTCCTGGTGGAGTCAGGGGAACGTTTGAGCCCCCCAGTGCAGCCTAGAGAGGGGTTAAAAGGGCTCCTGATGGAGCTAGGAAGGCGATGATTCTCTGGCCATGGAGGCTTCTCTCTGGCGCTTCTTTGGCACAGTAGACAAACACAAGATCATGCTCTATGTCTCGTCTGCTTCAGGATATGATAAGGGTCACCTCCTCTGTGTTTGCTCCTTCTAATCTGAAAACAAAAAACAAACAAAAAAGAGAAAGAGAAAACAGTTTGGCAGTTGTCTAAAAAGCACTTTCTATTCACTGGCACTGTACTGCATGTCAGTTGTCTGGGTTGCAGATGTGTTTTTTTATTCTGCTTGTGAGGACAGCCGAGCTTATTTCTTAATAATTTTTTATGGTTTGTTTTGACACACTCAGGGTAATTCTGAATTCATTTCTCCCAAATGCAAAATAACCAATTAGAGCCTTCTGTGGATGCAGTGCTTGCTATACTAAATTGCACTTTAGGTAAGCTGACTTAACATTTTAAAGAGAAGGAGAAACTGAATCAGTATGACAGTTTTGTGGCATCTTTGACTGGACAACAACATAGAACACAGAAGGCTCTGGATATGTGACTTTCTGAGGAAAAAAATAGGACACTTAAAAAATGTTGTTGTGGGAAGGTCAGGCTGCGAATAGCAAGATTGCTGCTGTAAAAATTACTGTGCATACTGTGCATCTGTATGGTTGAAAAAAGGCACATTTGGATATATGTCTAGTCCAGGCAAGAATAACACCTTTTTGGAATGCATCAATCTTGCAGTAAACAAAACCAACTAAATGGACCAAATTTTTCTGATATAAATTGACAGAAAATAAGAACATTTCCTTGATCATCACAAATGCATCTCACATTTATGACTAATCACAAAATAGGGAAAAACAGAAAATACTCTTTAAGTTCCTTGTGAAAACTGTGAGCTGGCTGTC
Source organism: Ctenochaetus striatus (assembly GCA_034780835.1). Classification (NCBI taxonomy): domain Eukaryota; kingdom Metazoa; phylum Chordata; class Actinopteri; order Acanthuriformes; family Acanthuridae; genus Ctenochaetus; species Ctenochaetus striatus. The sequence continues at coordinate 4,526,716 of JAUZTA010000025.1, forward strand.
TGGTGCTGGGCATGGTGAGATGGTGGTTGCCTCGTGCATATAATTATTCAGCTTAATGCCTGGGGCATTGGTATAAATTGCAGGTTTGCTCAACGTGGTGCCAGCTAACGCTACTCTGAGCCGCTTGGGCGAGTGAGTGTTATCAGCCCCCCACCGTGCGTCGACAGCTAGGGAGGAGATGCATCTGTCAAAATGAGTTTTCAGGGTCCAGCAGGCAGTGATGCCGAAACCTGAGCCGGCCTCTGGCATAACAGCCTTCACCCGCCATTCACCTTCCACCTTCAGTTTATCAATGCTGTCTATTCTTTGAATCGACCCAGGCTGCTTGATCTTCCAGGCATATACAGTCGACAGAACATACCAGAACACATGCACATAAGTGTACAAATGCATACACAGACACATGAAACAATGCAGTCAAAATGTGAATGTCTGCATCTGTTGCCGACAGGGAGATGAGCTCTGAGGGAGCCACAAAGGCGATCATGTATGCTGAACCTGATTCACTAACTGACTAAGGGAAACAATCAGTTTGCACAAGGACAATATTTACTGTGCACTGCATATAATCATATGCACAACAAATACTGCTAACACAATCTTTTTTGTGCTTGCAGACCCACTGATACAAAATCAAATGCAGAGCACACTTACTGATACACAAAACTTTAACATCGAACAGACAGACATTACATACATTACGAGAGAGAACACAATATGCAAGCAGAGACCTAAAGGTTTTACTAGACTCAGCAGCACTGCAGGTCCTGAATCCATTCTCCCTTCCAGAGTGTGTTAATTCACTGATTGCCTGTGTTGCCTTTTTTTATTTGTCTGCTTGCTTTTTAATACTCTACAGATACCAAGCAACAGAGCATTATTTTGTGCACATGCTACAAGTCAGTTAGTGTGAGGTAGATTTTCCAAACTTCACATTTTCATTTCCTGCTATGTTTGCTCATTCATCATGACAACTGGCAAGGAACACGATAACCTTTTCAGGCGACTGTGCTTACCCGGCGCAAACAATTACAGGAGACTGAGAGGGGCCAGGGCCAGCTTTGTTTTAAAGGTTAACATACTTTACATCGAAGCATATCCAGCACTTGAGAGATTTCTGCTGTCAACTAAATGAACATCTAGTTACGTGAGCTCTGATGAAGTGTGCACACACAGTGGGTTGCATATACACGGAAATACTCATGTACACACAGTTACACATATTTAATCGATGCCCACACACACCCACATTCACCCACCCACACACTCACACACACAGACGACCGTGACTGAGTAAGTGTGTGACTTTGTTTTTATGTTGTTTTCAATGTAAATGCCAATTTTACTGGGAGATCAGACATCCATTTTTACTTTTTAGCAGTTCCATTTAATCTGCCAGTGCCTCTCTCCTCATTAATTCATTTTCTTGCCTCCCATCAATGTCACTTCTATGCAAGCCAATTAGTTACACTAGCACTAATTAAAGCCCCAGCGATTCTGCAGCGGTCAATAATCAGAACGAAGGCTGGGGGAGTGACACAGTGACATACTTGGCATACATTATAGGGTTGTCTCTCTCACCATATCAGCTTTAAACCGAGAGGAAAAAAAAGTAGAGTAAAAGGAGGAAAAACCATCTAAAAGGTATAAACGAGGTATAAACGCCATTTACCGCCTCGACCGTTTTACACCTATATCAACAACATACTCAGTTTTTCCCTCTACACTGAATGTATTGCATGCAAAGGAAGCGTTGCTGGTGTCGATGAGGACATGTCCTTCATCCCGTAAAACAGTGCCCTTTGTGATAGTGACACATTTTCCTGAAAACAGCTCCCATTTGGGGGCCATTTAGAATGGCTGCTCACTGAATTTAGAAAGTTAAACTCTTCTTTGTCTGAAACAGGACTGACTGATTATCTGGCTGAGTGAGGTTTTCTGATCTGTTTAATAACACTGCCTGCAAGCAACAGTCCTTGTTCAACCACTAGACTTATGATTTATGTTTAAGTAGGGTTGTAGCACATGGCCCTCACCAAGCTAAAAAAAGTGTGAGTTTTTTTTAAAAATAGCCCTGATGAAAGCTGTATGACAACACAATACCGGAATAAAGAGGTCGTGATTTGGTGACTGAATGAAGACCATTACTCCTACAGTTTCAGCTTTCATTATTTGTTAAATATTTTGTCTGTATAATGGTGAACTATTTTAAAAAAATGCCAATTATATTTTTTCTAAATCCAAAACGACATAAAACCTAAAACCTAATATTTAGTAATAATACACTGACAGTAAATTATTTTAGGACAGGACAAGGACAGAAGCTTTTTATAACAGCCATGTTTATAAAACTGACTTACAATAGATTAGCAAAATAGCCTCTAAATAATTGTCTGTCTGTCAATTATCAACAAATCACTTCTGATGTAATTTGCTTCAAGGCATAACTGATCAATTACTCAGTTATTCAGTCATTGAATTACAATGCTTGACTAATGTCTGCAAACTAAATTGCACTGCCGGCTTTAAGAGTTGAAAAGTGCAAATAAAATATGAAAGATGAGAAATTTTTTAAAAGTTTACATAAAAAATTGATGCTAAACATTGCGGGCTTCAGTTATAGAGAAGAAGTTTTTGTGGGTATGAACAAGATAAATAATGCAAGATTAAGTATAAAGTCCGTAACTGATTAGCTAGCTTAGCTTTTGTTGGTAAATTTAGCACTGTTTTGAGAATTATGGTGTTAATTTGAATGAGTAAAAGCAAGATGTTATGATGCTGACTACAAATTATATCACAAGACAATGATTCATCTTGGGGTTTACATTTGTAGTCTTTAATCTCAGACTTTGTCAATTAGGAAAGATTATAACTGACAACGCAACTTTAGAGGTAGAATTAACTTAAAATCAGGATATTAAGAAAAACAAATGATTGAAAAAAACAGTGAGGAATCAGCATACTTAAAGTGACAGAAAGTAAAAACTTACTTTATAGACAAGTATTTATCAGGCTACTACCATCACTAACACACAATGACAAAGACTCAATAAAACACTTACACAATTTATTAAAATGAGACTGTGAAAAAAAAGAAAGAAAAAATAAATACCGTTGGACGTTGAGGTATGCAGCAGACTAATGAATGAATGTAAATACTGATAGTATAATCACTGCCAGGCAGTTAGTCAAAATGATAGATAGATAGATAGATAGATAGATAGATAGATAGATAGATAGATAGATAGATAGATAGATAGATAGATAGATAGCAATTATAATTTAAGATTCACTCTGCAGAATGTTATGCATACTTAATTTAAATAATGAAAAAAATATTTGAAAACTGAACCAAGATTAAACAAATATTTTAAAACTGAACCGAAATTGTCTCAAGTTTTAAAATATATATTATTAAAAGTTGAATTAGTTTGAGGTTTGAAAGGCATTTCTATGTGAATATATGACCAGGTGGAAAGAGTTTAAAGGTGACTGTGTTTGAAGGATTTTCTAACCAAGCTTCAAAGAACATTGAATATTATTAAAATTTAAATGGGATTTGAAATTTGAATAATTCCCAAAATGTATGAAAGATGTGGAGCATTTGAAAGTTAGAACAAAAGCTTTTATGTGAAAGTATTATGAGTTGAAAAAATTTAACAATAACTGTAAAAAGTGTGTATTTTTCAACATCCCATGTAATATCTTAAATTTTCAGACAAAAGAAAAAAAAATACACACACACACACACACACACACACACACACAGAGACACGCACATCCATATAGGAAACAAAGACCTGGCTTACTAAGCCTTAATTCTTCAACAACAAGAAGTTCTGAGGTGTTAGACATAAAAAATGCTTCATCAAAATTTTAACTGGTCATTAGGTCTGTCTGTTTTTTGCTTTATCATAGTCTGTTGAGAATACAGTTGAAACACCCAGTAAATATGGCCAACAGTAGGCAAAGAGGACACCCACTGTTTCAGTTAATTTGAGATTCTGTCCCAGCTCTCAGTCTCCATCATTAACATTCCATTTGGGCGCCAAAAGCCAAACCTAAGTCTCAAGAAATGTCTTTGTCTTTAAAACAACTTTATCTCCTATCCCTCATTCTCTCTCTGAGGCCTCTCCGCCACTTGCTTTTTTTTTTACTGTATATGTTGGAAAGAAACATCTAAACTACTTTCACTTCTGTTGTGACTTGGCCTGCACAGCAATGAGTTTAAAATTTTATATGTGCCTTTGTTCTCTAGAGGTCATGCTGGGCTTATCTTAAAAAGAATCTTCTGGGGAACTCAGTCCCTTGCTTTGTTCAGATCAGTCACTTGAAAGCAGGCAGGCTACTGGTGAATTGACACCTCCCCCCTTAATGCTGTGGTGGTCCAATCACAATCCTTCCTCATCCTTGCGGTTTCTTATACATTTGACACAAATAAATTGATGTTTATAGTTTTCAGGTTTGGAGCTACTAGCCTCCCTCTCTTCCTTTCTCACTGATGAATGACATATCTGATATTACAGATCTAAACTTTAACCGCTCTGGTATGTAAATGACCACGAAAGTATGTCTGGTGACCCATTTTAGTATCCTTTAATATTCTTACATGTCCAAGAGTTTGACGCCACTAGTGATTGATTAACTACAGGAATGTCTCTCTTAAGTCGACCTGTCCCATCTACTGACATTTGTCTATGCTTTGCAAACTCCATCATCAGAGGTTCATTTATATGCTGAAAGATACATCATGAGTTAAAAAAAAACAATAAAAGCCATGCCAGAGTGTTTGCACCTTGGAACTGCAGTGTACCAATGACAGTCTCACAAACACTGATTCAGACAGGGTGCTTGTGTCAAAGATGTGTTCTGTTTTTGGTTACAGTGTTACAAATGCAGAAATGGTGAACTTTAATGTTTCACCGAAGCATTTGTAAACTCTGAGAGCTAAACTGCAGCCGACTGCTGATGCTGTTCCATCTATTTATATTGGGGATATGAGGACAAGCCAATGTGTTGGTCATCAGACACATCTATTTCTCTTCATGATTCATAATTCATGTCAAATGCTGAGAGAATACTATATAAGGCTTTTGGGTGGCAATGAAGAAAGTTACAGTAAATGTCACTGAGTTTTGTGTTCGTGTTGCTGTGCAGATTCAAAGATGCAGGCGAGTTTTGGAAGGGTGGGTGGAGATGGAGTAGGGGACTATGTAGAACCTGCACATTCAGTGTACAGTTACATCTAAACCCATGAAAGGCATGAAGGGGTGTTTTTTCTTTTTAAATATGAACTTAAACTGTACAGAGATGAGCTTCAAGGACTTTAATCGATGCCTGAAAAGAAACTTTAACAACGAGCCTCCTCCACACACTCACCTTTATAAAACATACAGGCGACCAGGCACAGACATGGAGAAATAGATAGGGGTGGAGAAGGGCAACCCTGTGTGTGTGTGTGTGTGTGCAGTATAAACCCAGAAGTGTGTATATATGTGAATATGTGAGTGTATCTGAGTGTCACTCCGTAGGAAACGCTGCACCCTGGTCACTTCCCTCACCCTGTTTAGCAGTTCTCTTCTTCAACAATCTGTCATTTTCCGACTCTTGTTTACCTTCTGATTACAGTGAAGAGTTCGCAAGGACTGCTGGGAAAATAAGTGGAATAGAAGTGAGTGGTGCTGTGCTTGTTGCTCTTTCCAACTTTCACTCTCCATGTCTGATGTAGTGTGAGTTATTTGACATACTAGTGGTCCCAGTTCTCTTTTAACAAAGTGAAATACAGATATGCAGACCTGCCTCTGCGGGGTTGTCTGATGAAACAAAGTATCTATTTATCCACCACCATCCATCATGTTTCATGTGAATTATTGCTTATTTTGACATTGGATGCAATTTAACTTTATTCCAAATCTAGAATTGAATATTGCATTATTTTTTCCATTAAATTAACAGTCAGTGTTCAGGTTAGTTTTGGTTAGTTTATAATCATACGACTAGTGAAGGATTTGAATTTTAATTAATTTTAATTCTATATCCTTTATTTCTGTACCTATTTCTGTTATTTATCCATCAGCTAACTATTCAGCAGTTCTCCATGGCTAACTATCTGCACTGCTTGCTCACTATTTATAGTTTTAACTATTATCAGTTTCTTTGGGAAAATAGCTTTCCATTCCAACTATTTGTCAGCTAACAACATAAACTCCTACTATTTTCAACTAACTGCTGACTCTGTTTGCATACAGACAAATGTTCAAGCATTCTCATTTGTAACATTAAGCCAGCTAACTCAACATGAGACAGATGCACTCAAGTAACTCTGGCTCTAACAGACTGGTGTAAGAGGTATGAGATGGAAAGAAATTTACTTGTGTCAATAAACAGACTTGAGCTTCAAACAAAGTAGAGTTTTATAACTCACCCTCTCTGGTTTGTTAAGTCATGCTAAACAGGCCTATTATCAGTTTGAACCACTGCAACCAACATACAATTAAAGTGAATTAAACTTGCGATTCTTAAAACATAAAACTTAGCATATCTTTATAAATACCACTGCTCCTCTTTCTTTTTTTTTGGATAATCCACAGACTCTTCTCTGCACTGTTTTTGCAAGATCGTACATTTAATACAAGAAATGGTCCTGATATAAACTGTTTGAAAGAAATGAATTAATAATTTTGAGAGCTATTTCAGTGAAATGACCCTTAAAAAACTGTGTATATATGTGACTCAACTAGGATAGCACCACTGGGAGATGGAGGGTTGGGTCGTGTTGCAGATGAGTGACAGTGAATGACCAGCTGTTTTTTTTTTTTTTTTTTTTTTTTTACCCTTCATTACTCAAGGCTGGTCAGATCTGGGCCAGGCCACTGGAGCCCCCACTATCCACTATCACCATCAAATCTGTTCCATAAAGGGTCACTTCAATCAAATTACAAAAAAAAAGTTTGCAATAAAAACTTCTCTACTTTCCTTTTTTTCTATTTTGTCACTTACCTATTTTTCTAATGGTGTCAATGCAGAGAGTTTAACTTGTCCTAGTGTTAAGCATCTCTAAGGTTCTTGCCTCCGACTCAATACAACAGAGAAAGAAATTTTGTTTTGATGGAAAATAGTCATAAAAAAAGTTGCAAGTGACATCTGTGTTAAAAAAAAACAGGTGTTTTTTTTCTAGGAGTTCAGCTGATTTTTTTAAGAGTTGAAAAAAAACATTAATAAATTGAATGGACAACTAATCAGACGGTAGTTTTAGAACTGTTTTTGATTGCTTTAGTTGTTTATCAAGCAAAACTACCAACTAGTACCCCCACTTTTAGTGTGTAGATAGAGAGGATTGTATGCTTTTCTCATGTGACAGTAAATTGAACCCTCTGGGTTTCGACATGTTTGTTAAAAAAAAGTTATATGACAATATCACCTGTAGAAAAAGGTAATGGACACTTTTCATTTATTCTATTCTTTGTCTAATATATCTATATCTAAATAATTAACTGATTACAAGCTATATAAACAGTGAACATAAACATTATTTACCTTTTATCACGTGCATTTTTTAGAATTCCATTAGCAGAAAAAATTCACATAGATAAGAATGAAAAAAATGCATGCACAAAACAAGTGAGAAGTCCGTTTCTTACATGCTGAGTAAACTAACCCTTGAAGACACATGTAAAAGCCATATAATGTAGATCGATCGATCGATCGATCGATCTATCTATCTATCTATCTATCTATCTATCTATCTATCTATCTATCTATCTATCTATCTATCTCTATCTAAATGTATACGATCGATTTTTTCCTGATATAAAGTTGTAACAAAGGATTGAGCAACCTCTAAAAACTGGACTTCCAAAAAAAAAACAAAAAAAACAAGAGACCTCTGGGAAATAAAGCTTTGGCAGCTCGGAGCTGCTGTGGCTGTAGTAAATATTATATGACAGTGATTTTCTTCCACTCAGTGTGAGTGATATCGAACCCTTCTCATTGTTCTGCTGCCAACTTTTACCACTGGATTTAATTCCAGCAGTATTTCTGTTTTACTCTGTTAATAAAGCCCAGCCATATTCTTCTCGCTTCGACTCTTTTCGAGGATGTCACTTCAGACGCCAGAGTAATAAATTATGAGATGGTTTGAAAATTAGACCCTATTAAAGTTTCATAGTCTACTGGGCAAAGTGAATACCCAGATGGTGAGCTTAGCTGCTGTGTTTTTTTCAGTGTCCATCTTATCAGCTTGCAGATATCCCTGAGCATGCAGAGGCTTTAGTGGCAAACAGTTTGGGCAGCTGGATGTGATGTAGTGGATAAAAAGCCCTGTTAATTGAACTGAATCAATGGGAACTCCCTGGCCTGCCTCTTGGCAGGTCCAAAAAGGGGGTTTCCTAAAGTTAAATCTATGTGAATAAGTACAGTACAGAGTACTGACTCCTACCTGGTCACAGCGAATGTACCATCAGGAATTCCTGATAGGTGGAAAATATGACTATGCTCTAGGCAAGGAGGAATAAACAATTATCAACATTCATCCTTGGGGAGTAAAGAAAAAAATGATATAGGTCTGTTATTAATTTTCATCTACCTAAGACCCCCCCTGAGGGTCACTGCAACCTTTTTGAAAGCCACTGGGGGGTCCAAAAAGTGCCTGATGAAGAGGAGATGCAGGATGTTGGGACACAGAGGAAGGGCATGGACGGATGGATGGGTTGAGTTGATGGATGGATATATGGATAAGACGGCTGCCAAGGGTGGATGGCTGGATGTAATGGAGGGGAGAGGAGGGCGGGGAAGGCTAAATGAATAATGAGGATGTGGAGAGCTGATGAGACGTGCAGTGCTGCTTACCTCCTCCTCCTCATGCTGCTGCTGCTACTGCTGCTGCGGCTTCTGACAGGGCTGCGGTCGGCTAACGGAGTGCACGAACCCCGGCGCGTTTACCCGCCATCACCGCCTCCTCGGCATGGAAGAAACAATCTGCGCTTAACGGCTCTCCCTCTCCCTCTAATTACAATGACACCTTGGATGTGTTACGTCCCTCCACGTCCTCATTCCCACAGGCTCAACAAACCTGCAGGTTTTTGGTTTCTCCTCCTGCTGCGACTCCTCCTCTTCTTTCTCCTGCTCCTTGTGTCTGTTATACACCACCGCGTCCCTCTATATCACTTCTTATTTTCATATTTTTTATTTTGCCTCCGCTCGCTTTGCATGGTTGCCTTATCTTATCCTTACTTGTCTGTCTGTCTCTGCAGATGTGTTGTTATTCAAGAGAAAGATGTAAACGAAAACAGCACAGCATTTACATCCGAACCCTAGCTGCTGGCAGGAGGGAGCGCAGCGGCGGCGGCGGAGCAGCAGGAGCGGGGCTGTTCCTTCATGATGCTCGGCACATGATGTGCAGTATCAGCGCGGTGAACGCGACTGAGCAAGGTGGGGGGGGAGGAGAAAAAAACAACAAAATAAAAACTACTATCCTCTCCCAACTCCGAGTCCAATTACTGCAAAAAAATGTTCACCGTTCCCC
>JAUZTA010000025.1:4569273-4579613 GCA_034780835.1 Ctenochaetus striatus
ATCTATTCTGCCTAATGGAAGGGCCGGCCCTGTATATATATACATATATATATACACACACACACAAACACCAAAATGTTTTTTAACTAAGGTGAGGCACTACGGTGCTTCCCTGACCAAACATAAAGGCAACAGTTTATGATGATGGAACACGAGTCAGGTCTCCTGCACTGTGTATACATGATAATAATTATAAAGTTTTACAGTTTTATAATTTTTTAACTCAACCCAGTTTTCAATCAAACTAAATACTTCACTGTACAAAGGGTTAATTCATCAGGCACTGCTTTCCTGAATTGTTCATGTTACACAGGTGCAAATAATGAACCTGTAACTCAGTATAGGATTTACCTTTTTCTTTTCCCCAAATCCCTTGAAAATAGCACAATTTTAGGTGCTTCGCTGCTCCAAAATGAGCATTTCCTCATGGTGAGTGAACTGTGTGGGTGGAATTGTTTTTGTGGCGAGAACTGGGAGCTGAGATCCTGTTACGCGAGAGAAGGATCACATGCTTGGCAGGATGACCAGTATGAAAAGGCTCTGGCTATCTGTGAGCAGAAGGCCCATAGCAACAGAATTCCCCAGGAGAGGAAGCTGGCAAAGCAGAGGAAGGGAATCAAGTTGCTGTGTCTTAATTGTTAAGTGTTATTACATGATGAAGTGTCATCACCAACACCTGTTGTTGGGGACTTTTGCTGCACTGAAGTCCCAGGTTCCATTTTATTTCATACACTCCTCTGTTAATGAGTTCCTTTTTTTGACTGGTGAATTACACTTCGTCTGCTGATTTTGAAGATATAACAGTCGATATTTGAAATATTTGACTTTTTTTTATAAATATGTTCCTAGCAATTGTTGTAAAAGTTCACATTAACAATATGTGTTTTATTAACATCTGTCACAATAACCATGATTTTACATTCCACTGTGGCCCTTGTGCAATTAGCACCAGAGAGGATGAGAGGTGTCCAAACTAGAAATAATGTCCTTGCTAGAAATCTCTCTGTGTTTACAAGAAGCTCCTACTGGGCCATGCTAGTATACATTTATTTTAGCACATAGTCTGAGTGAATAGATCACCATGTAGACATTAAAATCTGTAAACAGGAATCAGAATCTAAACCCAACTAAAACCAACCCAATTTAGATCTAAACCATGTAAAAAGTAAAGAGCATCTAACATCTAAAAATACTAACCAATAAAATGATTTAACAACCAGGATTTCTGGGACACAGAAAGGTTTATATCATATGCTTTTTACTCAAAGTAACAAATCCAATAAAACTAAGCAATTGATGAGCCATGGGATCATAAACTTTGATAGGTCTTAGGTCATTGCTTCCTGATTACCACAACACAGAGTTGTCACTTTTTAAGAACTGCAAAGTTGCTGCATTTGAAGCCCTTTGCTATTAAATTTATGGTGATGTATGCACAGAGCAGACTAATGGACATGCAGCGGTAGTCTGGTTTAATGGCTCTCGTCTCATGTGCTTCCCAAACAAAATGCCTGAGGTATGTAAAAAGTAACAAGAAAAAAAAAAAGAAGAGAGGTGCATATTTGATCAGGTAAGCACTTGGAAACAGTCTGGAAGTTGTGGGGTTATTAATCACAGGACTGTATTCTGCGAGTGAGCAATCTTGTGTGTAGTACTGAGGTGCACTGTATGTTTCATCCCTCTGGAAAGCAATTTATCGGACCAGGTTTATTCTGCAGAGGAGGTGTGTGGGGTCACACTCTGAACAGCCACCTTTTTTCTAGATTTACTCTGTCACTGCAACTATTTATGTACTGTATGTGAGGATTCGCTGATAAATCAGCAGTATAGTAAATTGAGTGTGCATGTGAGTAAAGGCATGCCCTAAATATGTCCTGAAATTTAGGCCTAGTACCGATGGTTAATTGTAGAGGGGGCAAGGACCTGCAGTAGGTCCTTATACAGATTACACGCTCTATGGAGATGCAAAACAGATGTGGTGAAACTTACAGGGAAAAATGCAGTTTACAGTGATGTGCTATTTAAACACTGTTAAAACAAATGACATAAAAAAGAAACAAAACAAGTACATTTGTTAGCTTTCAGTGATGACTGTTTTTTTTTGTTTGTTTGTTTGTTTGTTTTTGTTTTTGTTTTATTATTATTTTTTTTTTCTGCTGCCATCAGGCCATCGAAGAAAACTTTTTTTTTTTTTAAGTTTGTGATAACTGAAGTAGGTAGAGATTATTGAGGATGAATCTAAGAGGGGAGTGGGGTTTAATCAGACAGCAAAAATAGAAAGTTGAAAGTGACCGTTTTCCAAGACTTAGAAATCTGTGGACACTCTCAGATCATAAGAGAGAATGTGCCCAGAGCCTTAAATGCACAAAGAGTGCAATTACTGTCATTTATAATGTCCATACTGTACTTCATCTGAGAAGTTATATTAGACCTGTGAATTATTTGGCTGAAACATCAGTTAAATTGAGCAGGTAAAAGATAGGCAAAGGGAATATCAGTCTCTCTTTCATAGCAGGCCAAGAAACCACAGCTGCAGAGCTGAACCTTGTCTGTAGAGGTCTCACAGTAAAAGCTCTGGAGTAAAGTTAAAAATTCTGCAATGAAAGACCCTCATCCTCTCTCTCACACTGTGATGTGGTCAGTCTAAGGTGAGGGTGTTTGCCTCTCCAAACAAAAATTAAATAAGTGCAGCTTGCAGATTGTTCCAATAAAGGGGAGGAGGTGGGAGCAGGAGCGGAGAAATTACAAAGTTGACCTGGGGCAGCAAATTAATATAAAATAAGGAGGCACAAGTCCTATGGGAATTTAGTAGTGTAGCCATTTGTCTAGGTCCTGTGTAACGTTAGAAAGGAAAAGGAAATTTTAAAAAAGTTAATTTGGGTCTGTGATGTCTTCGATGAGGGATAAATATTTTGAATAGGTGACAACCAGAATCAGGTGGTGGATGACTGAGTTCTTTATGGCCTTATTTAATGGCAAGAGAGCAGACTTGATCCAATTTATTGCATACCCTGAGATGGAGCTAAAAGCATTGAAGTCGTTTATGTGCAGGGAAAAGATTGGGCAGCTTTATATATAAAAGTATATGATGTATAATGATGTATAATAACACATCATCTGCTTAAAATGATATATGTTGAGTTCCATAAATGAACATAGATGTAACTATGGTGTACTGACAAATCCTCTGAGTGGATGACTCAAGTGGGATTGCAAATAATAAGAGGCTAAGTGGACAGATTTATCTGGAGGCAGTAGAAATCCCAAAGGTGGTGAGCAATTTCTCCCAGTCTGGACCAGTGCTGTTTTTGTTTCTTTGTTTCTATGCATTAACAAGGTCATTCTCAACAATCACTTTCTTTTAAATCTATCTACAGCATTGTGGCAACTGATTGAAGTAATGCTGACATATCTATGATATGTAGCACTCTCCTTACACTGTCTGAAGGCATCTTATCCTAATAAAGCCTGCATGTTATCCATAAATCAAGTTAAGCATGTGAGTATGCAAAAGACATGCAGTTACCTTGGCATAGATCTTATCATCTGACTTTAATAGAGAAAATGGCCTGTAACTCCCATAGTCCAAAGGGTCCTTTTTCTTTCTTGGCAGCAGCAAAATCAGTATCACACTGACATCTTTAGGAGAGGAGCTCTTGTCAATGGAGAACAAAATTATTTCATGCAGAAGAAGGCCCAAGATACGTCAAAAAGCAAAATAAAACTCTTTTTGTATCCCATCCATATGGGGTCTGTGCCTCTCTGTTTTTTTGCTAAATAGGTTGGTCGAGTAAGGCATGTTGAGGCCATCCAAAACCCACCCACATGCAGCTGTATCTTGAGAATCTCAGGGCTATGACATAAAAAATGAAACATAAAATTACCGTAGGCTAGGTATCGTAGAACTGCTATTTTGCTGTCCTGTTACACCCCAACACCATGTAATGCTGAACGAACCACTGCCTTATGATTCGAAGGTTCAAATTACAGAAAAAAAACACTTCAGCTATCTCTGAAAATGGGTTTTAGAGGCAAAGATAAGAGCAGTCTGAAAAGATGTGTCCTACTGAATAACATGAAAAATCTCTATCAGAGGGATAGACTAGGCATCACAAATCAACACCACCACCTGCATCTGCTTGGGCACGGGGAGTGAGGGAAGCTTGTTTTTGGTGAACATTTTCCGTGCTAGGAATCTGTCCATTTTTACAATACCACAATTCAATACAATGCATTTATCTTCAAACAGTGACCCTGCAACAACGGCTGATGTGTTATTTCAGCACCAGGGTCAGGGTCATAGATTTAACTAATCATTTCCTCAAACCTCAGTCAGATATAATTTTTTAAAAAGCAAGGAAGACAAACTAGCAGGAAACAGAGAATAGAAAGCAAATTTATATACAGGTTGATTTTAAGTGATGTTGATACTAACAGGAACACAGGAAGGTAGCCAACACAGTCAGGCCAAACCATTAACCCACACATGACAACAAAGTAAATGTGTTCAAAACACGTGTCCTGCTGTTGCTACATCACTAACTGCAACACAAACACACAAATCTTTTAAAGACAAAGACTAAATAAGCAGCATATAAAGCATGCCATCATCAACGTAAATAATTAATTAGAAATAACTTACCACTATTTTCATTCAACAGCTCTCAATTGGAGATCAGATCCAGCAGAAACATTGAAATTTCCACTGTCCAGGATGTAGATTATTTAACTTAATCATGTTTTACCTGTTTTCCACATTTGCATTGACTCTGATAATGATCATGTTGCACCACCTCTTGATTTTGATCTTCTTACACTTTACACTAGCAAAAACAGTGAGAGACATGGAAATACAGCAGAAAAGCTGCAAACTTTTAAAACTCCCGGCAGCCAAACTGACTCAGAGTGCCAGGGGCCCTGTTAAGGGGATAAATTCAACTACAATACAAACAGGCTACTGTGTTCCTGCCGGTGCTGTTTGCTGCAGAGAATGAGTTCCTCTTCAGAAGGGGTGGGGATTGCGTGGGAAAGCACAAATGCACACTGAGTTGCACTTTTCTCACAAACAACACACAGAACACAGAAACAAACAAAATTCCAATTACTCAAGAAAAATGCATGTTCAGTCAGGCAAATGCCCCCCTGTAACTATAGGTGCGGATCTCCCCCACCCCCCCACACACACACTCTTTCCAGTCCTTCTGCAATGTGGATGACATTTCTGTGTACTCCTCCAGCCCAAAGGGTGTTTTCAGGGAGTTTGTATTCTTAAGAAAAGGCTTTATCAAACCCAACCTCCCAGTCTATTAATTTACTTTAGAAATTCAGCTGTACCATTGGGATGTCAGAGGAGTGTACTCAAGTACTTCCTTGGAAAGAAGGAGTGCTCTTAAATTGATTTTTCCTTGCTGCTGAAACACTAAGCATTTAAGGACAATAGCACTAGAGGCACAGTTTCCCCGTATCCACAGATACAAACAGATACAAGAATGTGAGAGCTGAGTTGTGTTTTTGTATGCTGCTGTGCTGCTACAAGAGAAAGGCCTGGACAGTTTAGGTGTGAGGATTTGAGAACCAGCCTCCTTAAAGTATTGTAAATGGACAACAAAGTCTCAGGGTTTTTTTTTCAGTGACAAAAATAATTCCACGTATGTCCACGTACACAAACCTCAACAATCCCCAGATGTCTTTCTTGCCTGAACCATATTAATTGATTGAATAATGTAGTACATGTATGTGGATGCTGGTGGTACAAAGTGCAGGTTTTTCATGGGAATCCAGGTTTAATAGGGTTACATTTAATTTAAAAAATCCCATTTACTTGTTTGAGCGATATTAAATGTAATCATCATTTTGTTTTCCTTATCTTTTTTTATATTAATATTGACCAGTTGTTTGTAAGGAAATAGCTAAAGTTGGTAATGTATGACACAAACTGCACTGCATAACACTGCTTACCACTGTACTAGTCAATAAGTGAGGGCCAAAGGGATCTCTCCTAATGTATGGACAAAGGGGTTTGTTGTGAAAAACTTGGAACTTTCAAGGAAGAAACAGGAAGTCTGGCTCACACTGTAGCTGTTCATCATCCAGGGAGTCCACAATGCTGTTGAGGATGTGTCAATAATGGACCAGTGAGAGTCCAAGTAGTTGGTGGGCTGTCTTGAAATAAGACCCCTATAAACCTTTTTTATCTCATTTTTGAAACAGGTTTTGTTGAAAAACTGTTGTATTAGACTGTATTAGTTCATGACCTTTTTAATCTTTTTTATCTATTCTTTTGTTGTTGTTGTAGTTTGGTCTAACCTTACATGCCAGGTGGAATGTTTCACATATCCATAGGATATATTCCAATGGATATATTTCATAGGATATATCCTTAGGATATAATTCTTCTGGTAAACAGCCCATGGACAGGGGAAGCTCGTTAAGAAAAAAAAATGTTAAAAGGAGATTGGACAAATGTTATGTCAATGTCTGTCACATTCATTATATTTGTCAAAGCCAGTCGGGAGAAGAACAAAACCATCTTTTCCATCTTGAAAACCCTGCAAGGCCACTCTTTGCTCTTCTTTTAATGAGGAAATATTGTCTGGTTCTCATAAAGCTGCTCACATTGCAGCATCCATTCTAACCACTTCAGCAGCTGCCATTGTTTACAAGTCTGCAGCCACTTTTCACTTTGTCAAGGCTAAACCATGTCCCTATCTACCACCTCGTTCTCCTCAAAGGGCGCAGACTGGTTCAGTCATATTCCGACCGGACAAAAACGAATCCAGTTGGAGCTTTTCAAGATGGACCTGTGAAATTTAGGACTCAAAATTTCAGCAGTCCAGCTGTCTTGCAAGGTTAAGATTGTGCTGACGTTTGTTGTAATCTACCTAATAAACTTGTATATCTATATATCACTTCTGCATTAATCCTGCAATAGGTAATCTTGAAACAATTAAATTAAGTAAAATTTGTTAAATTAACATGTATCTTGAGAACAGGGATAAGTCCTCCCCAGTTAAAAACTAAGTCAGCAGCCACCACTGTTGTGAACTACACCCAGCAGGCAGTTGGTTTATAGTGAAGACTAAAA
This sequence comes from Ctenochaetus striatus, assembly GCA_034780835.1. Taxonomy (NCBI): domain Eukaryota; kingdom Metazoa; phylum Chordata; class Actinopteri; order Acanthuriformes; family Acanthuridae; genus Ctenochaetus; species Ctenochaetus striatus. The sequence continues at coordinate 4,576,358 of JAUZTA010000025.1, forward strand.
ATAGGGGGAAACATCATTTGAAAATAATATCCAGTTATTCATTACCTTTTTGGATTGATGACAATTCTTCTGTCTCTGTAATACCCTTCATTCACTACAATCATTATGAAAGAATATTGAATTATTAGGTTCAGTGCCTTGTGTCTCTGTGTTGATACAAATCAGTTATTTTTTTACAGCATTTTGTGTTCTCTGTTCATAAAAAAATCTGTTTTTGAAAGAAACTAAAGAAAAACAACACAATAAATACATTTAAAAAATCAAATGACAAACAATGACACAGAAAAATTTTATCTGTTTTCAGAAATGTGGCGTTTGTATATAAATGTGCTCAATTGAAAGGGAGTAAAATAAACATGATGAAGCCTGACTTGAAGCAAACAACAAAGACCGGCAGTGCATGGAGTAAATGAAGGCTGTTATGGTGAAGGAACAGCTTCAACATCATCTCGGCACTCTGTGCTGTGACAGCCTCTTTACTTTTTTTCTTAAAAGCATCATAACATTATTCAAGCCTTTTTTTTTCTCTCTGATGAAGACAAACAACAACGAAGTGAAACTAACTTACCTCAGGGCGTCTAAACAGGCTCTAGAGACTTCATCTTTCATCTTTTAAATTATGTATCACTTGGACAAAGATTTTGTCACTTCTGTGCTAAATACTTACAGAGAGAATGACTGATGGTATTAGAATTCATACACTGGCAAAAATAATGCCAGAACACCCCGTGGGATCATGTGTTGCGAGCTGCAGCTGTTACCGTGTCACTTTCCTCCTCTGTTGCCTCCTCATGATGCCATTTCAAGCTACAGTACAGTGTTTGCTTTGCAGACATCAACCCTCGTGTGAGGCTGACAGGTGTGACAGAGGACAGGCGAAAACAAAACCAGAATAAATTAAAGTCATCTTCTTCAACACATGTATCTTATCTATATTTAAACAGATATACTAGTTTTTAATAAAGAGGAGGAAACTCTTACAGATGATTCATGTTACAACTGTTGTTTTATTTTTCATAATTTTTATTTTTGATTAATCTGTTCATTATGTCAACATTAAAGTGATTTTATTGATAGATCAGTCAAATAAAATACCAGTGTTTTATTTTAGTTTTATAAAGCTAATGTTTAATTTACCTCACATTTGTGAAGTTTGCAGAATATCATACTCACTCTCTGGCTGCTGTTACCCCAGAAGTTAGACCAACCGAATGTGATGATGTTTAATATATTATGTTTAATTTCCTGCCATTCAACTAATTCAATAATCAACTTTTCAATTCAGTGCTAATTAAAATCTGAAGTCACCTGGAGGGAATTAAGGTCCATCTAGATAATAAGGTTAATTTGAACAAGATGAACACTGTGTCTCCACAGGAAGCTAAAAGGTATTAAAGCAGCAGCAGCCCTGCTCTCCATCCTCGTCACACAGGTTACATTCAGGGATAATACCGGTTGTTTTGTAGTGTTATAATCCCTGTTTTCTCACAACTCAAAACACAGCCAAACCAGTAACAAACATAAAATGGAGAAAACCTTAAGAATGGAACACATGTATAAAGGACAACTGAAAGACACAAGACATAAAAATGTATGTCCCTGCTAATATGGCTGTAAAGGTGTACAACAACACTTATAACGGCTTGCTAACACTAGCATGCAACACTATGACAATGCTAACACGCTGCTGTCAAGCAGGTGTAAGGCCTGTGTTTAAAATCTTAGAGTCTTCCAACACCTGTTTGTTATAGGACCAAACAAAAAGTGCAGCTGAATCTGATGTCAATTTTATTAATTTTATTCAGGAGCATTTCTTTATTTTCCTTTTTTTTTTTCCCCACTTATGTTAATTAGACTAAATCAAAGCACATGCTTATATTGGATTGTACACTTTAAGATAGCAGATATGACACACAAACATGCAATTATATCATAATTACAAAAAATAAAAAACAGGTTAAAGCCATTTTGGATGAACCTTAAGCAGTCTGAGTTGGTGGGGAGTCTTAGATGGCTCTTTTACCAAAAAAAAAGCCAAACTATAGTGGAGAAAATAAGAATTCAGAGGGAAAACTCCACGGTAAACTATATTATCTCTCCACTGACATAGAAACCGGTCGATGTTGAATGAATCGTGGTTCACTGACTCTGTGTTCGCTCGACTGGCCCTTCCGTGTGGAGTAGGACGTCAGCCAGACAGATGCTTCCAGGTGGAAGTGGACCAGAGGGCAGCACGGTGTTTCTGGAGCACTGCCACCAAAAGCACCACCTGAATCGACCTGCACTCCTACTGAACGGCGTCCCACAGAGGAAGACAACTCTCCAGGCCACGCTGTCCACCCCCCAGAGCTACTTGAGGATCAATAATTAACTCAAAATGCTGTAGCTGACCTGAGGTGTGTGAAAAGTAAAGATTTATGTATCGTAAGCAATCCAATTTGTTCCTGTGTGTCAGGAAAGATAAACTGATGCCAGAAGAGTAACTGTATTCTTTTAAATAGTAAATGCCACACTTGGCTGCCTATCTACTAGCATCTCTGCCACTGGCATATTTTCAAGAGCTGCTTTCAAGCGCTCTGTGAGAATCTCTTTATTCAGAATCTTAAGACTTCAAATATGACACCCAGTTCCTCGGATAATAAACATTCAGTTAAATTAATACATTTGTTATGGTGTCAAAAAAGAAATAAAACCTTGTAAATGTATATTTTGGGGCAGATCTGTTGTCTTACAGTACATTAAATATAAGTTCTAACTAAAAAAGTTAGTGGGGTGAATAAAACATCTCATTTTATTAAAATGTGACTGTTTTGTGTTTTGACCCAACTCTGATGAAACAGGTTAGAGGCTTTTCTCAAGACTAATATTGTGATAGAAAGTAATGTCACTTCCACCCCTCATCTTAAAATTAACTTGTTGATAGCGATGAGCTGTGAATTCTGTAGTCTTAAGGTCAGGCCTCAGGTTCAGCTGTGACATTTCTCAATTCTGCATTGACCCAAGTCCCAGAGGTTCAATTCACAACAGCACAAAGTTTTTGGGAACAGTTGGAAACTGACGCCCTGCAGTTTACTAATTAAGTGGCTCTATCAAATATTTATTTTGTTTGTTCTATTTATCACTATGTACTTGGATATTCTTTATCATTTCAAACACTGCATCTCACTGTGTCCCCTTTTGAGATACAAAATAATATTTCACCAAGCCGCAGCAAACACAATAAAGAAAAGATATGGTATAGAATAAATAATCTAAA
>JAUZTA010000025.1:4695047-4714488 GCA_034780835.1 Ctenochaetus striatus
CTTTTGTTGTTATTTTGCATCCCTTTGTTGTAGTTTTCCATCTCCTTATAATTATTTTGAATCCTTCTGTGGTCGGTTTGCATCTGCTTTCAGTCATTTTGCATCCCTTTTAGATAGTTTTCCTTCTTTTTGTGAATGGTTTATGTCTCTTTGGGATTGTCTGATTTACAACAAAAAAGGTTAGCAGTCAACTACCCATCACTTTCCTTCTCCTGTGTCTGTGTAGGTGAGGGTTACCACCAGGCCAACCCCCTCCTCCAGCGCTGTCTCTGTGCAAGTGGAGAAAATGTAGGAGAAAAAAGTGCAGCCATCCTTTGAGATCTCATAAATTCAATATATTCATATTGCCTAGACTCCCTAAAAGTGCTTGAGAGTGCATTCAGCGAGTCCATAAGTCACAACATTGTCAGAGAGGCGATGGTGATGCATGAGGAAGCCGGCACTCAGTTCATTCCAGTGCAGGTACTCTCCGTCAGATAAGAGCAACCTTAATTCCTTCCGCTGGCCTAATGTGTTTTTAATGCAGCCTTGTGACTTATGTTGCTGTCAGTCGGTCGGCCTCATAGGGATGCCAGGATGCTGGTGGGCGGCAAACGGGGACCAGGAAAAGGTGGCAAAGATTAATCGGAGCTGCAGAGGCATCACACGTTTGATCAAATCCGTATTGACTGAGACCACTGAGATCTCTGGAAGCAAAAAACAAACAAAAAAAAACAACAGGATGCCCGACTTGTCTTGACTGAAGAGTAAATAAGCTCCGTTTGCTCAAACCTGCATTTGATGAAACAATATGGATTGACCTCAGAGGCAATTTATGTCATCGATGCCATGCGAAGGCAGGTAAATTTCTCATTGCCATGTGGTTCGGTACAAACGTTATTAATTGAAGGCGTGTTTTCAAGCTTTGGGGACTTATTGTAGAATCAGCACAGAGCAATACATCAATAGGCGTGCGTCATATTGTGATCAACAGACACTTCATTTAAAACCGAAGGGAATTTAAAATATATGGTTCTGCCCTCTAAAATGTCCCTTGGGAAATGTGCAGAGCAACAATGTTATTTCCACACTTTCATAAAGCCTACATATACATTTTGTACCATTTGAAATGATTAATGCCTGTCAGTCAGATAGCTGGTAGTCATCACAAGAAGCCCCAGTGTATCAAACAGAAACACTGCAGGAATTTTGCAAACAGTTCTCCCACTAGAGGGCCAACAGAGAAACAGCATAGATAGAGGAACCTCTGCACTACAGTATGGCTGCTTTTGTTACCCTTCGTTCTCTTGTGGTGGTTGTGTTTTTATCGATGACGCAGTGTTTGTGTGCACAGAGAAAGTGAACAACCTTCCTTTTTGGCCCTGATTTTGTTTTTCAGTTGAAACACTGAAAAATTTACTGAAGCAGTTCTGTTAGCAGCCATAGCTTAAAGAGCTTTAGGTTACAAGCTGTTTAAGTGAGAGGACACTGATTTAATAACACTTAAATTAGTATAGGCTACATTAAATTGGTGCAGAGCTTATAAATGGTGAATGTGATTTAAAGCAACTGATACATTTTCTCTTTTTAATGTATTGCTCATCTTCTCCTAAAAAAAGTTTTAAATATTTTAAAAATTACAATAAAAATCCTCATATTTCCATCTCTTTTGCCCTCACGACTTGACTTGGAGCTTGTTGTGATGTCATAAAATCACCATATTCATACACATCTTTGATTCACATTTAAAATGGACACATAGAGACATACCCTCTTTATAACATGACTGCAATGCAAAGTGGTAGCGGCTCTACTCCAAGTCCCTTTAGGTTGACTGAACTTCTCACCCTGTCCCTAACAGAGATGCCCACCCCCCTCCTGAGGAAACCCAGTCCAGCTGCTTGTATCCTAGATTTCGCTCTTTTGGTCATCCAAGTGAAATAAAGAACCAAACACATTTTTTTTATATAACATTAAAAATTTATGACTAAATGATCTACACTCAAATAAGAAATAAATCTTTACATATTTTATGTTAAGAGTGTGATACTTAAAACCTCCATTAGTCAACTTTATCAGAATCCTCTCCAAATAAAAACTGTTAGTAAATTGATTTAAATGTAAGTGAACCCTAACAGGACGGAAAAAAATTCACTAAAACCCCTTTTATCTTAATGAACTCCTCCCCTTTAACTAGTAAAGAGATTAATAAAAGAGGAACAGAAATCTCTCATTCAAAACAACTGTGACTGTTAAAACTTTGAAAGCGAAGGTGTGCTTGTGTAGGATTGTATCAGTCACTGTAAGAGGCTGAGAAAGCCCAAATAAATGGATCCACACTCCACACAAAGACTTCCCCTCAGTCTCCTCAGCAATAATAAAGTCTGTAGCTCTCAAGATGATAAATAACAGAAACGGTGGGGAACAAAATGCTTTCTGGAACATTTCAGGTATATTATTTTGGGATTATAGTACAGGACATATCCTGTTGTGAATACAATTAAAGCCTGTATTCAATATCTTTTAATAAAATGAGCAATAAAATACAATTTGTCGCAATTTCCTGTGTCCTGAGTGCCTACAGCACCTGTGCAGAGCAAAAGAACAAAAAGTTGTTTTTTTTTCAAAAATTCTGATGTATATCTGAAGCTTGTGAAGACTAGTGTTTCTTTACTTGGGGTCAGCACTCCTCCAGGGGTTGCCATAATAAATCTGAACAGACATTGCAAAAATATACTGTATGTGGTGTGTGTGTGTGTGTGTGTGTGTGTGTGTGTGTGTGTGTGTGTGTGTATATAAATAATATAAATAAATTTATCTATAAATAAATAAATATATATAATATATATAATATGTGTTGCTTTTTCATATGTAAATGAAAAAGCAACAATTTGGACACACTGAAGTGTTCATAATTAAGGCTGTACAAGGTTTTCATGTCTAGCAGCTGCACAGTCATCTGATACATGTCAGTAATGGAATGAGATGAAAGTCCACCGCGGATCGTGCTCTGCTGCAGTGAATACAGTCTCGTGTCCTTTATTTTTGAGTCGGCAAGTCTCTTCTCTGGTTCTCAGTCTGTGGCCAAAAGTTTTGCCGCAGGGCCTTCAGCATGCATGTCCCCTGCTCCATGGGCTCATCAAAATGTTCAAAAGGAAACCTTCTTTTAAAACACCACCATGCCTCTGTTATTTTTTGCTTTTCTTTGCTGTAGTTTTGTCCCCCGGCCCTGATAATCCCCTACATCCTTGGCTAATCAGCAGGAAAGGAACAGGACAGCACTGTGGGTTGAGTTTTAAAAATGCATGTTCTTCCTCTGAACACACACTGCAGCTCACAGGGGAGCGGGCTTTTTCCCTCCTGTGGGGGAAAGAACCACAGGCAGATAAAAACTCCACACTGGGTAATGACATGCATGACTACCGACTGCGTGCACACATGGTAGATCAGTGCTGACGGTGAGGACATTTCCTGAGATAAACAGAGAGGAAACCGAGGCCATGCAGGTGTGAAGGTGTGTATGTCTGAGTAGAAATAAGGGATTGTTAGGGTGGGAGGTCTTTAGCCAGCTAATTGTGTTTTCCTGGCCTTGTGCCTGCCAATAAATTGGCCCTGTGGTCTCTCCCCAGCCGGCTGTGCTGCCACAGAAAGGTCACCGTTGCTCCAGAAGAACAGAACTACAGCACTGCATTCTGCATGAGGTGTTACAAGTCTGAGTTCAGTCATGTTTTTTTTAAATATATATTTTATTTCCTGCAGGTTTCTGTATGTTTTATTTTTATCACAGTATAATTGCAGCAACATGGGCTCCAAGAACTTGATATAATCAATTCAAGCTTCAGCTCTGTTGAACTTTACCATCATGTTGGTGAAGCCAGCTGTCTGCCAGATGTGGGCAATTCTTTTTTGTTTTTGAATGTTTTCCCATTTATTTACTTAAGAGAAAACATCTGACACTTGTATCTGTGACACACAGGAAGGTGTAGGCACATTATTTAATGTATCATATATATACAGTTTTCATGTGTATACTGTTGTAGAAGAGCTTTATATAGTGAATTTAATATACATTAATGTGAGAGTTGAATTTCCAGCCACAATGGTTCGCCAAAAACCTATTTGCGGTCACTAGTGGGTTTATTAAAACTGTTTATTGAAGGCAATTATTTTATGTGTCCTTTGATTTTTTTTCTCATGTCCTATCTGCCAAAATAGAGGGGTGGAATTTTTTATCTGTAGGCTGCTACAGGCAGACACCAACGAGATGTGTTGGCTTCACTTTTGAGGAGTTTTCATGGTGTCCATCTTTATAAACAATTCTGGTTTTGCCCTTACAAATGTAGTAAAGTAGTAAAGTACTAAGTCAGTATAGAAGTGGTTCATGAGTAATGATGAATGTTAGTGATGCAGGATTTCACACAATTTAAAAAATATTCTCTTTAAAATGTTTTATATGGAATATTGGTAGAAAAACATTAAATACCAACATAATCTGTTAATTTACAGGAAGACATGGCATGTTCTCATTCTATGACACCTTCTCCTTTCAGTAGCAAAATGTAACCTTAAACCTATTTTCTGCTGGAGTATCATTTAGTTCAAAGTTTATACAAAGATATGGCAGTTCAACATTAATAACAGTTAAGCTGATATTCGATTACCTTCTTTTTGTGTTGCATTGAACCCAAAGATCCTCAAACAACCTGACTTAAAAAATAAAAACACTGTATCTGTGTTTTTGTGTGGCTTTAAAAAAGCAATAAGACTGTCAAGATGCCTCCTAACCTCCTACTTTTCATGTGCAAAAAGGATTTAAACATGGGTTTGTCTTGCATTGACTGCTGTAATACAGCAATAATTACAGTTAACACAGTATTAAAAATAGTCTACTTATAAAATTTATATAAACAGATATATAAACAAGCTAACAATAGTAATTAACATAACCACTAATACAAACACCTTCAAAATAAGCATGCATAATGTTGTGTAAGCATTGCTTATATGAGTGGAAATAATTCATAAATGAGGAAAATCTGAGAAATAGTGACATCAGAAAATAAAGCAAATTTAATTAGGTGTATATGCTACATCATTGGGGGAGTAGAGCTGTAGGAAGAAGTGCATCCCCACCCATAAATTCTTCTGACAGCTGTCGGCATCTCTGTGTATCTGCTGAAGTTTATTAGAAATATTGCTCCTGAGGCAACACTGGAGGAAAACAAGCATTAACTGTAACTCTTGTTTCAGCCTCAGAGTCCCGGCTGATGGATGTTCATCTTTATTCCCTTCTGTTTGTTATTGATTCGATCACATGTCACAGGGTGAGTGACAGAGGTTGGAATGATTGGAGCTCATCTAGATGCATTTAGGGGTTTACTCTTTACATTCTGCAAACCCAGGAAGATGAAAACCAATACAATATGCCAGCTGGAAATTAGATATTAATCTTTAATCACACACTTTGGTGACTATGCAGTACATTTATAATCACATTTTTCATGCTTTTTTCCTTTTTATTTATTTATCACTGTTTCTGTGCCCAGTTGTGTTTGTTTGTATGTGTGTGTGTAAGTGTGTGTAGGTGTGCATGCGTGTGCCTGTGTGTTAGGGGTAATTTTTCGACTACTTACCTGTGTGACATTCATTGTATTTACAGTATTTTATTTGTGTCCCCCTGCCTCGCCCAGTGTTGTTTTGCTGTTACACCTAAGAATTCTCATTTCTTTGAGCTGATGTGCTACTCCAGGGCTACACCGTGGACAAATAGCTGCATTATTTATCTCATTAGTGATAAATATAACCCGATGCACTGCTACATTTGCAGGTAACAACACTGATAATGGCGCCTCGGCATTGTTAAGTCTTTTCGTTCTGTGTTTTCTTCTCACTGCCTCATTGCTGTAGCGAGAGCCATTTCTGTGAACAACAGGCACACAGTTTTATCTCCAGGCCATTTGGATTTTCACTCATTTTTTTCCAAACCTCATTTCATCTGTGTTGAATGGTGCTATCTTTAGCTGCAGGCTACAGGCTGTGACTGCCTTCCAGAGTGGCTCCACAGCGGCTACATCTACGCTGAATAACAATTACATGTTGCTTTGACTGGACGGTTCATTAGCGCCTGACGTCACTGCTGTCACTGGCTGTCCATCAACATGATGCAGATGGACAAAACTATTATATTTAGATCTACGCAGCCTGTTCCATCTGCTTGGTGATATGAATTAGAAAACAATTTTGTATCGACTTTTTTTTCCTATTGATTTTTCTCTCTTGTGTGCCTGGAGCAAGCAAGCAAGGCGCTCTGATTGGCTACATGGACCCTGACTGTGTTTATGTTGGATTAAGGTGCCTGGGTAAAAGAATACACCATTAGTCAAACTCTCAGCAAAGTTAGGTTGTAGAACGCTGAGTTGTTAACATACAAATACACTAATGTCGGGGTCCAGAAAACTACAGGTCCTTTTTAACAGCACATGACAAATACTGAACAATATTTTATCACATTAATACTTCATGTTTGCTCCTAATTTTAAAGGAATTTCTTATAAACATGTTTTAAACTGACTTAACATTTTAGAAGCTTATTAAAGAAAATTAAGAAGTCTTTTAAAGATATAAAGATTTTCACAAAAAATTACTCTAAAAACATCTGAAAGAAATTTCTTGTCACAGAATACAATGTAGTTATTAGCAGCCACGAGGATATTGTTGATAGTGTTGGGTAATATAACTTCTTCTGTGAAGACTCATTTTATATTGTTAAAGCTTACTTCAGGCTAAACATCAGCATTCACATATTGGTGCCCACAGGAGGTATTATAGTTGTCCAAATATACATTGAAAAGTTTTATTTAAAGGGCAGGTCTGATGGGGAGTTCAGCTGATACTCTAAGTTAAATTTCTCCTTGCCTGGTAATGACATTTTGCAACCAAGTATATATTACTGCACATGCATAGCCCATATAACATACAAGTATAGATTATTTTCTTACTTCGCATCATAACAATGCTTTATTGCTGCATTTTGATAGCACTGTACTACTTTACTACATATTGGGTTTTAATAAGATCAAAAAAGAGGAAAAATCTTTAAAAGAAACAAAATCTTTGATATTGTAAATACTATATTATCCTTTGTACCACAAACAGTTGAGGAAGTAGAGGTGATATTAGCATAACACAAAGGTTAAGCCTCTGCAAGGCCACAGTAAAGTGTAGACTCAAGAAACATCACAACCCTCCTTCGATAGTGTTTGTGAGCGAGAAATTTCTACATAACATCATCACGGTCGCACGTTCTCCAGACTGGCCAAAGCATTTCATGCACAGTAATGTAGTTTATATAGAAATATAAAATATCTGCAGCCTTGCTTTACTGCTTCCCAGTATCTCTGTCTCTCATTCACCGCTCTTCCTCTTTCTCTCGTCTTCTTCTCAGCTCAGTCTTTCACATTACACTTGCCACTTTATCTCTTGCCCCCCGTCTCCCTCTCCCTCCACCTATCAGTTTCCAAAGGCTAATGCACTGAAGCAGATAATTATACACACCCCCACCCCACTTCCATACTGGTTTCTCAAACAACATTCCTCTCCTCCATGTGTGCACAGTGAACCTGCATTGATGCACGAGAAGAGAAAACAAAATCACACATTCAGCGTACGGTGATAAATGAGGACACATATGCGGCAAACAAGCTGTCGTTGTGACATTGCTGAGGGCATTTCACCCCATTACCGAAATAGATTCATGGGTGTTTTTTTTTGTGTGTGTGTTTTCCCATCAAATCACATCATAGGATGCTGCGCCAGTTAAAAAGCTCAAGATGTCACTTAAACTCGGAGCATTGCAAAGACAGCACATGGAGTTGTAGCTTTGTGAAGAAGTTAGGGAGATGAAACATTTCCTCCGACAGCAGCGAGCCTAATGGATACATTTTAATGTGTGACACCATGTCAGACTGTGCTCAGGAGTGAAGTGAAGGTCAGGAGGGTGAAACAAAGTTGAGATGAAAGCTTTTGACATATTCACAGCCGCAGTTTTTCCAAACTCTAATTAGGAAATGTAAATGCCCTACTTCCTATTGTCTCCTGCTTGTCTTTACTGAGGCATAAAGAAGTGACACGGTCCTCTTTTCTCATTTCCTCCTGGTTTCCCCAATTTATTTTTTTGCCAAGTTAAGTCCACAATCCTGTGCCAAATTAATCTGTTGCTGGGTATTTGAGTTAAATCTATTGTTTGCTAAAGAAAAGTAGCTTGCAAGTTCAGTTGACCTTTTTCAAATAAAATATCCATATGCTTGTCCTTTGAATGCACTGAAGTAATGTGGGTCTACCTTTCAAAGATTAGCATGACATGGTGCTATAGCTTCTATATGCCTGTACGTGTCCCATTATTTTGTGAGCCTCATTGTCCAGAGGAGATGAGTCACAGGTGTGTGTAGAGCCAGAGGACATTTTCATGATACAGTGACAAATATAAAAAGAATCTAGTTGTATGTGGGCGTCCACGTGTGGATGTTGGTGTGAAATTCTAGATATTCTGTCTCCTCTAATTACAAAAAATGTCAAATAGTGACATTTTGCAACAACTCTTGGTGTCTCAAAAAGACACAGAAGGTAACCTTTTGCATCTGTTTGCCAGGCTTTCAGTAAACTGTAATGTAATTGCAATCTGAGCAAATATGAGACGCTCATTACAACTGCTCCATTGTGTGTAGCAGAAAGAGTGACAAAGTGTTTAGATAGGTGGAGGTGTGTGTAGGTGGAGGTCCTTGTAGAGTGTGGGCTCACACACATGGCAGTTGGAGACCTTTGCAAAGCAAAACAATTGGAACCTGTGGCAAACTGTCAGTGTAGTGGTATAATATATATGAATACAAACCTATTTTGCATGCATGTTTTAACATACACTTTACTGACAAAAATAAAGAGACAACATCCCTTTACTTTTATGTTGTTGTCTCTTGGGGCTGTATTTTGTATTTTTGGCTCTTCAGTTCCAGTTAAGGGAATTTCAGTGCTACTTCAAATAAGGAACAAATACTCAGTGTGCATTTATTTTAAGGAATAGAGGGATCACATTTATTAACTCATCATATAGTCACTTTGTCAGAACCCCAACAGTCTACCTTTTTAAAGCACTGAGTAGAAAATCCAGCCACAAAAAGCCAGAGAATCATTCATGCACTACTTGGTTAGGTTTAGGAACTTAAACCCTGGTCTCCTGGCTGAAAGTCCTGTGTGTGACCCACCACTCTCCCACAACCACTGCTGATTTCACTCAAAGAGTGAGTGCTGCCTTCGCTCTGTCTCAGCTGAAGCTGTTATGATTGTCCATTACTGCTGTAGATGGTTTTACACTGGTGTTAGTTAAAAGCCCGCTGTGCCGCACACAGGTGATAAAAGGCTACCCTCTGCTTTAAAAAGTGACGGATTCAGAGTGGGAACACTTAGTTTCCAACATCGAGGCCGAAGTTTGGAAAAAGCTCTTTCCTGTTTAAACAATGAAAATACCCCTGTGAACAAAATGGAAGCCAACAATAAAATCTTGAGTTTGAAAACTTTAAGTTTTTTATGGGCTCAAAAATGTGGGTGAATATTTTTAATATTGCACTAAAATCAATAACATTCTGAAATGTAGTTTTCCAATGTATGGCCATGACCTTGCCATGTCCCTGCCAGTGGCCTCATGCCTGAAATGACAAAATTCCAGACCTGCGTCTGTGCCTTCTTTAAGGTGTTTAAGGGTGTTTTTTAATGCTGTTTTTTTTTATTATTTTAAATGAAGCAAGCACAAATCTATTTTTGCTTGTAATGGTCACAACTACCACATATGCAACCAGAGGTGGGGGGGGGGATTGACATTTTGGTGACATGTCACATATCTTGGTATATTCCATGTGTTACCTTTATATCAAATCCTATGAAAAAACAAAAAACAAAGAGTGAGTCCATCTCCCAACGCTTTCTCACTTTCCCAGTCTATCTGTGGCTTCAAGCTCTGGTTACATAATTTAAAAAAAAAAAAAAAAAAAACTTGTCACAAAAACTTTCCTCTGTTAAAAAAAACAGTTGAGGGAGACACTGAAGTTTTTAGTAAAAGTTAATTAAACTGGAATAAATAGTGCATTTGTTGGGGGCTATATTAATCCGCAAATTAATACACATTTGCTGCTCCAGTGAGTTCAGTATATCTTGCTCATTTATGTATTTTTAATTATTTTCCAGACAAAAATGGAGCTCTTTAGCACAGGGGATTAAAATATACCAGGCTTTGACTACACATTAGTGCATTGTTGTTTCTGCTCTTGTAATGGGAAATTCCCGCAGAAAGGTTTTAATATCTGGCTGCAAGCCTCCACAAAAAGAGTAGAGCCTGTTGAAAGCAAACATGGCTGTAACACTGGAGTGTCAACAGTATTTTGCCATTTTGCCATGTGGTGAATGATTTTAAATTTTGTGTGTATATTTGTCTGTGAATGCACATTTCAAAAGTGTCTTCTTGTTTTCTGGATCGTCACAGGTAAAGAGAGGCACAAATCAGCACAGGCTGACCATCTGTACAAGGTGACTCCCAGGAGGTATTCGTAAGAAGCCATCAGTATCATCACTAGAAACCATCTCAGTCTTTCCAGCTCTGCTGCTGGAGGAGCACCTTGCATGCATGTCCATAACCAAGGAAAATGGATCACTGGACCAGTTTAAAGGTCTGTGGCTCACAGTACTATGATCCCTGAAGTCCAGCTGGAGGAGAAGGGAAGAGGAAACAGTTATGAAAAAAAGGACATATGCATGATAAGGCATTAAAAGAACGGAGAGGGGAGAACTGAGTTTGGATCAACAATCCATGCTAGTTATAACTTCAATGTATTGTATGTGCCCATACATTATTAAAGAGCGCTCCTTTGTTTTCTCTTTTCATAGGAGCAGCAATGAAAAACACCCTTTCTTGTTGTTTCAGAATAATAGACGCACACATTTAAATAGATAAACATCAAGTTCTATGGCTGCTTTACATGACAAAAGAGCAATTCAATCCACGGGACTTCAGAGCTTTTGCGTTTGTTGTTTCAAAGGTCCTTTAAGCAAAAAAGAAGTGATGCTTCAGCAGAAAGGATAAAATCTTTGGCATAAACAGAAGAGTGAGTAGGTAGTTAGCGTTCAACTAAACAGAAAACAGAAAAATAAGAGACTGCCACGCAGGACCAGCAGTAGAGCTCTGGGAAACGCAGTGCAAAAACAGCCATTAATGCTTCAGCAAGAGCCAAACAAAAACATCTCCACAGCAAGAGGATACTGCTGCATCTCTGCTGTTTTTATGTTATTATTGTTGCATTCCTGACATTTTCACTGAGGGATAGACCAAGTAAATGTATAGAGGAGTTCATCTGGAGTTGAAAAATGAAGCAGTTCTCTAGCTATTTACCTCGTACCTGCTTGCTAACCAGCGCAAAGTCATAGAGTGAAAGTGTCAGAGCTGTGTGTCTATCAACTTGTTTATAATTTGATCAAATCAATCACCATAAGCAGGAGACTTTTAATGTCCCTGGCTGAAAGAGGAACCCAGTGGAGATCATATATCATGGAGGTGAAAATTCAGTAGAGGATGTTAACAGAGAGGAGAAAAAGAGAGATTAACCAAGTAAGCAGCTGGGACAGAAGTAGCAGCTCCGTCAGAACAACTGTCCCTTATTGAAGACAAGTAGGCAAAGATGAGGGCTGCTGATGGAGAAGAATTCTATTGTACTTCCTTATTGTTTGGCTTTGTTCCATAGTTGTTGACTTGGTTGTGTTTAATCACATGAAAATCCAGTAATTCATACAGGGTTTAAGCTAGCATCACAGTTTACTAGTGAGTATGTTACCTGGCAACCTTCAGCTGATTGCATCTGTGTTTGACGATGCTTTAATAGCTGCTTGCAAAAAGATGTGTCAAAAATAAAAGATGCGTGGCTTCTCATTCAAAGTCTTCTCCTGCAATGTTTAATAGTCTTTTTTTCTTCCAAGGGCAAACACTCACTGTCTCATATTCCCCTTTCAAGGTCTTTATATTTGCAATGTTTATTTCTGGTGTATATGTTTACATCATGTCAGGATGTACACAGAATGGCAAAATGAATCAAAACAAAATTATTTTCATTAAATTTTTAGTCTAAAAAATATAAACAAAATATAAACAAAAAAATAATTGATTGCTTCATTTTTCAGAGTGAAGCTGCACCTTGTTATCTTTAAAATACTTTTTTTTTATATTTCAGTAGGCAATAGTATAGTCAACCATTACCATAGAAAGCAGATATATGATATTTAGTCCCCAATTAGCTAGCTCAGCATGTACAAAATGGAAGTTGTGTCATCTTGAAAGAGAGAAGAAAAAAATTCATGGATTCCAGGAGAAACGAAGTTTTGTTATGCAGAGGCAAATGCAATTTTTTTTGTTCTACAAGACAAAACTTTTTCTAATTGGCTCTGCAAATAAAGGCAAACTGTAGTACATTTTGGTTCATATTCTGCCTGTGTTTTCTGCTGTGGTGGGATGTCAGATCGGAGACATTACCCCACTGAGACGGAGCGGCACCGGGACTGCGTGTGCTTTAGTGGGAGTGTGTGTGTTTATTCAAGGCGAGAAGGGGAGAAAATTTGTGTATTAAGTTACTAAGTGAAAACCTCAAGCAGTTTAGTTCATCACACAGTTTGACAGCTTCTACTTGAAATGGAAATTGCATTGCACGCCACGCTCACTTTATTGTATTATATCCTGTTGTATGTCTTTAAGAGCAAATGATTTCCCCCTTATTTTTTTCAGGAGATTTTGAATTTTAAAAGATTTCGTCGAGTGCACTAGACTGCTTTTAGACGTGTTACTGATGGGGTTTCTTGGTATCGTCCCTCTGCTCTGTTACATAACCGTACAGCTTATTTATTATTTAGTTTTAGTCAAAGTGAATAGTAATTAGCCATGACCCTGTTTGATGCTGCAACTGGGGCCTATTAAACTGATGCTGTGGAATAACTCTGGGTCCAAAACGAACTCAAACCTGTTCATTTATTTATGTCATGCTCATCTGCAGTGCACTTACATAAAACTTTACCTCTTCTTGACTGGAATAGTTCATGCAGGGTTAGTCATTTTATTTTTCACATGTAAATGCACTTGTGTACATGTTATGGGTTTGAGCTAAATCTGATGCTGGTGATGGGAAGGAGATGAAAATTGTGATATATTTAGAATTCTCAATTTGTTGTTTGTTTTTTTTTTATTCATTCACACATACTTATTAACAATGCTTTGAGGTCTGTCACGTACTGTAGAACAACCCAGAACTGAAAATGAGCCTGACTTGATACTGTAGAGGGCAATTTACACAATAACACAAGCCTGTAAATAGCTCCAACTTACGTGTCTCGTTATTTTTCCATAACACATCAGCTGTTACTTTCATTAGCAACTAAAAAAGTCTAACAGGATGCGGAAAGTGTCGGTAAAGGAAAATGGAGCAACATTAAATATAATTCTTTGCCTTTGATGTGAAATATTCGAGAACATTCTTGAGAGCCAGTGCTGATGGGGGATAATCACATATACTTTTGCTGCATTGCTCGAGGTATCTATTTGTCATAGTTTAATTATTTTCTGTAAAACATGCACATGAGGGTAGCGAAGGTTATGAAAAAGGCAATCAACTGTGCCAAATGAATATACTCCAGCAACTGTGCTCAAGGGGATGATGCATATTTATTCAAAATCATTCATGTTTATGAGCCACAAAGATTCTCATGACTTCCCCGAGTGGAGGAAGACAGTCTATTTATGCATTTTAAAATCTCCATTGTGAATACAAAATCTTAGAGAGTTCAAGTATTCGCTGCCTCCCAGTTTTTAAATATTGGCGAAACTATTCAAACCATAAGGGATTTGCCAAAAGACAGATCCTTTCTAAGGACTGGCTTTAATGAGTAACTATTTAGAAACTCTGCACAGTCAACATGTAATGACCTGCAGACTGTTACAAAAATGCCAATTGCTAAAAAAAAAAGTGTGGATTTTTCGATTTAAAATCTATAATTTCTGATTAATTTCCTTGCTTGCTGAGAAAGTTCAAATTCTATTTATGCTCACCACTTCTCTCCCAATCAATTTCACCAGAAAAGGACCTTTTATCCATGAAGAAAAACCCATATTGTGTTCTGCTTCAGTAGTTTTAATTATCCATTAACATTTTTACAATTAAATTTTTTTTCAATGACAGTATGGTTAAAGGGGCAATATGCTAATTTTACACATGAAAATCAATTTACAGGTCTTGAAAAGTACTAATGCATTTGTGAAAAAAATTGTGTGAATTGTGTACTTCACATTTGTATGACAGTGTGACAGTAATTCACAGGGATACAGGGCGGTGTTGCCTGATTGGTCAGTCTGCCTCCTTCTAGCTTGTCCCCTCTTTTGATCCTTGCTGCTTGTCAGATTTGATTTTGTTTCACATATCTTTTTTCAAAGTTTTTTTTAAAGAAACTCGGCCATACTCCGTTTGTTGTACAAAGGCATTTTAGGCTTGACATTCAGTTGATCCTTACAACAAGAGAAAGATCAGGCACATGAACGTCCACAGGGAGGTCAAAGGTCGGTCTCAGTCGCAGAACACACACCTGCAGGGGGTAGAGATTCTTTATTTTGCTAAACGGCACTACAGAAAGGGCAATGCTTGACCTTGATAAGCAACTGCAGCAGTTGCAATAATTCTCTGTTGGATGATGCTGCAAACTGTTGCAAACTTGGGACTTCTGATGTCTAAAATGAAGGTCACATATATAAAAAATAGATACTGTACCAGCTATTTAATGCAGTTTTTAAAGTCACGGCTAACTAACTTTTTTCTTCTTAATTTATGTATTCCCAATAACTAAACATAGCCTGATTTCTCCTAAGTACAGAGAAGAAATAAAAACCAAGGTGAAAAAAAAGCGATCAGTCTGTGGGTAAACAGACCCACCACGCCTCACTGCCTCGCTGCAGAAACCGCATCATGTCATGCTTTTCATACTAATGAGAGACAATTAGTTCTGAGAAACAGGCAGCCACTCCTTCATGTGTCAAACACAACACTCTTTATTTAATGTGAACTCATTTGTTATGCACCCAGGGCTTATTACTGGATGGATGGCTTTGGTCATGATTGTTGACTCAGCACCACGATATGAGAATTTAATTGCAAAGGATTGTCTGCATCATGTGGCAGCCCAACTGTGTAAGTCTCCCCTGTGTGTTATCAATTATGTTACATTAAATTTATGGAGTGTGTTTTTTAAAGCAAAAATCCTCCCCGTCAACTGTTTGCTGTGATTCGACCTGACAGGTTTTTCACTTGAAATGTAAAGTGGAGGCATGAAAAGCAAGAATGCTTCATTCGGTGCCCAATTCAGATTTTTTGCTCATTTGAATTATACAACACAGCCATTATTCAAGTGAAACTCAGAGAGTGGACTTTTCATCTAGGTTTTCTCGTCAGCCCATATAATCTTCCTCTGTGGAGAAGCCAAAACCCTCTGTCACCTTTGAAAAAATGTCCTTTACTTAATGATGTTTTTCTCCCTCATCTGACAGACAATGAGATGGAGACAGAGGAAATGAAGGCTCCAATCTGTAACATTTAACATCAAATCAAAAAAATCTAATCCAGCCACTTAACGGGAAAAAAAACTGGTGTAAAACCAGAAATACAAATGATAGACCTTGAAAATAAAAAATAAAAACCTGAAAATATGAAAATAAGTGAGTGATATGGGTATCACAATCAAACAACAGAGACAGAGCAACAGAAATCACATAACAAATGTGTAAAATTACATTAAAAAAAAGACTAAGATTGATTAAGATGGATTTGATTGGTTGAATTTTGACACCTGGCAGCAGTCGAATGTGATAGACATTCTTTAGTGTTTAAGAGATCTTTTGCTAAAAGCAGCTTTTATGCTGCAACAAGAAACAGAGGAGATGGAAGATGCTATAAGACTGAACAAAAACAGGTGAAGGCCTTGAAACCTGAACAATGAACTGAAGGTTGTCGCTCTCCAGACAGATGAGGTCTGGTCTACATTTGCATTTGATTTGACATAAATATAAAAATACTAATTAGTGCAGTTTAAAGGAACAAGGGAGCTGAGGAACAAAATGGTAGTATGTTACATTTGTACATGTATTGCACTGCTGTTATCCTTATATACCAGTAGAGACCCAGACAGGTGGCAAATTAAAGAAAAATCCTCAATGGAGCTACTGAGAGCTGTTCTGCTGGTGTGTGACAGCAGAGCACACAGGGACACTTTATATGAGGATTTCCCTTGTCACTCCCTTTAATTTCAAACATGCTGCTTATGTAATCTCCAGGTCTTTGTTAATGCTGTAATGACATGTTGACCAGTCTTTGGGGTTGAAGTTTTATGTAAATTGAATCACAAAAAAACAGGACGAACATCTGTAAAGACCACCAGCAACATCTTCCCAGATATACTTCAGAATACTGTCCCTGTGGGGGTGTGTGGGGGGGTGGGGGAGCTTCTGTGTAATACTGGATGACTGTTCTGTGATCTTCTATCACTGTATTTGAAATTCCATTTTTTTTTTTGCTGATGATCACAGGCTGGAAGTGTGAATTTTATCACACACACTATCTACTTCCACACCCTTGTCTTGCATCCAGCACATTTGCCTCTGTTGATTTGCTATATGTTGCGATCATGAGAAAAGTGCCAAGTCTGATCAGAGTGAGATAGGCTTCTGTGGTACAGTATGTGTCACCACAACACAGTCACAGCTACGAACGGCAAGCTCGCTGGTGACTAACCTGATTCCATCTGACAGCTTTCACATAATCTCCACATCATCCCCAAATAGAAAAAAAAAAGGGTTGCTGTAAAAATGGGGGCTGTGAATGAATCCCAAGCAGTCTTCGGTTCCAGCTGCAGTGCAGGGTGGAAATCATGAATTTAATAGTAAGTCAAAACAGCCTTTGTTTCTGAAAGAAACCGATGTGATTAATGACACTATACAGTTTTCTGTGGATTTGAGTGGCATGATTAATGTGCCACTTTACAGGGAAATCATCAAGGTCAAGCAGCATTTTGGTGCCTTTCAGATGTTAGAGGATGGCTGATGTTCTTGGTACACTTTCAGTATGATTTTATGAATTTTGTGGCCTGTTTGTGGCCTTCACTCTAATGCATCTATGCATCCGATTTTTTTTCCACCTATTTCACAGGTGAGAGAAATTTGGAAAGAGTGTGCTGGCAAAACTTTTTTCTATCACTTGTCCTTTAGTCAGAAACTTAAGAGATAAAACAAAGGAGGATTTTTTTTCCATTTGCCTTTTAGGGTTTCCATTCTTTTTCCCAAAATAACATAAAAGATCAGTATTTTCTTTTTCATTTGTATGCTAAAATTGATATTTAATTGTAATGCCTATAGCTGTCCAAGTACTAAAGTAGAATGAGAGTAATATTTAAACCATAATAATGTAGTAGGCTACAAAATATTCTACATTTTTATGGCACATCTGTACAGAGGTGAAACTGAGTCAGAGAACTTTGACAGTGCACAACGATTTGCCTGATATTCTTTCAAGGAAAAACTGTTTGTTATCAACATTAATATGAGCTTTTTTGCTCAGGACGACAGATCACATAAGCATTGCCACATGATCATACTCAGAGTGACAAGAGAGGCCCGTGTGAAGTTGTGTCATGATCCATGGTAAAACTGTTTTCCTGTTTTCTGTGTTAACCCTGCCCTCTTGTGTCCTGTGGATTCCCTGTTTCTCTCTCTATGTTTGTCTGTGTGCGGCCATGGTGCTACTTCCTGCTCCTGAACACCTGCTTATTTGCATACCTGAAGATTATCATCTAATCAACCTTGCAATATATCTACATAAGCTTTCCTACCAGCCTGTGCCTGATTGATTCATCAGCCAGTGTTAGGTAATGTTTAGGCTACTCAAATACTTTTGACTTTTGTTTCTCTGTCACTTGCTAATCTGTAATTGTGTCTAAAATTACCCTTGTGTGCCAGTTAGTCATCCATTTAATGCAATCTACCACCTGTCAAACTCAGTAGAAGACCCACTCTACCTCCTGAGTCACAGCCACTCTCAATGAATTAATGATTAACGAATTTTAGATACCAATTTAATTTAAAGGTGCAAGGTATTTCATTAACTAAAAAAAAACAATGTTGCACAACTAAATAAAAGTTTGTACTTCCTCATACAATACAATGAGAAACAATACAAAAAAATGAAATAAGGGCAATGTATACAGTTAAATTCATATACACATAAACCTTTATACCTGAGATATAAGTCTGTCCATTTCTTAAATTTATGCCCTGAGAAATTTAAACAACAGCAACAAGATAGTGATGGTAAAATGGTCGGCATCTTCAAATTGAAATTTCAACATCTGAGAAAAACTATCCATCACCTTTTACTCCTCCGAGTTTTAAGCATCATTAATGAAAAACTAAGGGTCCACTTCCCCGCCGAGCCGACAGAGCCCTGAGCTCAGTCGGCTCAGAACACAGTCTGCTCGTCAGGGGCAACAATTAATCCTGGTTGTGGTGCTGGTGACAGGTCTCTGCAAAGACATGTGCATAACAGCCTCTGTTTTTTCCCTACTTGGCCAGCAAGAGTCTCTTTTCATTCCATTAAGCGCCTTTTTTCCTAATGATGCGTTTTTTTTCTCCCTCCTCATTAAAGTAATGCGATTAAAAATTCAAGCAGTTTCAAGTGCTAAAAAATCAAAAATTCCAGCCCTTTTTAAACTTAAAAACATCACATTAAAATATGAGCTTTTTAAAGAATGTCCAATACCTGTAAAACCCTGAATATTTCATGCATTTTCTCTGAATTTCCTTCAAAAAAGACCATAACTTTTGCTTAATAAAGGAGATGATGGGACTGTTACCTTAATGATCCCAAATGTTTTCAAAAGTCTGACTCAGCTTGAGTGAGCAGCGCTGCCTCTGAAGGAGACTTCAAATGAAAAGCAAACAGAGGAAAATTGAATTTAATGACCACATTCAGGTTGGTGATGCAAACCTGAGCCATATCATGTCTGTCCTGTCGGTCACTCATTACTGTGACAGCCATTACTGAAATGAAGTGAGCAAACATGAAGCAGGTGGAAAGACCTGAGAGTTCCTTTGCCAGGCAGGTATAATACAGCAAATGTCCATGAAAGATATCATCAGAACAGGGAGATGACAAGTCATCCCTTGTGATGAGAATGATTGTCACAGAATAATGAGTGCAAGTCAAATAGAAGGCAGATAACACCCCTTAGATTGGGCTTTTCATCATCCCTCATTAGCACCTAGACCTTGCACCACTGCAGTACTCAGACTCATAACTTTGCAGAGTCCGCACACAAAAAAGTCAGAGAAAAATCTAATTGGGTAGTTTTA
>JAUZTA010000025.1:4823003-4833610 GCA_034780835.1 Ctenochaetus striatus
AAGAGGGTTCCTGTTGTTTAGTAGGCCAGTCGTCTGATTCTTAGCAGGTCACAGTGGGTGTGAATGAAGTCATGTTGAAGCTGAGGGCATTGGCCTGGACACAACAAGCTGTTATATCCAGTCCAGCCAAGCTTTTCACATTATGTGTGTGTGTGTGTGTGTGTGTGTGTGTGGAAGGAGTTTTTGTAGGTGTGAGAGGGAGACCATGCTGTTTTTCAGTCTTGGGAGTGAAGCCCATACCACTCTGTATATCTGGTGTGTGAGGGTGGATGCCTTTCTTAATTAACAAAATTGTGCTAACATAGAAGGAGACAGGGAGGAAGGTGAAAACGGGGGAGAGGAAAGGAGGTGTGAGTGAAGATTGGAGGAGAATAAGGATTATAAAGAGGAGGAGGGAGAAGGTTAAATGTTAGGAGGGAAGGGAGACATGGAGTTTAGGAGTGCAGCTCTGCTAAACTTGAACACGAGCAGAGGTCTAACTGGAATAACTGAGAACACCTCTAGAATAATACTGCAGTGGTAGAGTTCAGAAATCAGTTGTTACTTAAATAAAAAATCAAAATATTAATTTTATTTTTGCAGGTAATTGTTGTGAACCCTACAGCCCAGGAATGCGCAAATCAGAATTCAAAAGAATTTAATCACAGTCTGATAAATGTTCCTTTACAAAGAACATATGGATAAACGATTGAAGGCCGTAAGACAAGCAAGACTATTAACTGCCAAAAGGAAAAAAAATGAATCATAAAGTGACAGATCCATAGTCTTCTGACATAATGAAATTATCTCAGAAGGCTATGGATTATAATTTTATTATGGCAGACCAGCACAGAAACACAGAGCTGCTGACTTCTTCCTCTGTCCCCACTGCTCCTCCATTCTCCCTCCCTTCCTTTCTTTCCTTCCTCTCATTCTCCCATCGCATCACTCCCTGTCCTCCCTCTGGATGCGGTCACAGCTGTATCCACCCAGCCAGCTGTTTGGCAGTCAGACTCCTCTTGGACTCAGACACCATCACACCTGTGTGCCTTACAGACTGATGCAGTCACCTTGGTTGAACCCATTTCCCATCACTCTAAATAGGTCAACATGTGTCACACTGACTTTGTTGTCGACCTTCTTACATTCAGACCTTATTGTTGGTGTGATACTGTTCTTCTTTGGTATAAAAAGGGTGAAAAGATGTATCTGTGACTTTTGTATTACTGTGCAAACCTGCAGTTTTAGTTGACAACTTGTGTCATGAATTTTGTGTTTTGTTTTTTTTGTCCCCCTCTCAGGAAAAAGTGAATGAAATCTGGCAAAAACCAAAATATTTGGCTTGTGGCAGATATCATCTGCATGTATTGGTGTTTCTTCATACAAGTCGAAAAGATACATTATCATAATTATTTATAATTTGATCTATTGTTGCAACACTGCTATTTATTATAATTTCTTTCCAAGAAGTAAAAACTGAATCACCAGAGACAGAAACTATTCCAGACGGCTCACAGTCATGACTTATTTAGATGCAGGGCTTTGGTCAGAGCTGCAGCTGCATTCACTGTTGTGCTGTCTTCTTGGAGTCAGTCTGTCTGTCAACTGTTTATTAGTCAGTTACTTTATTAGCCAGAGGATAAAAATGCAGGCTTCAGGACACGTGGAAAATTGGAAGATGTCAGGAATTTTTCTGGTAAATTTTCCCTAGATTTCCAACCTAGTCATTACGCTAAGCCTCTGCTGGATAGCTGGCTGCTGTCAATCTAAGGCCTGCTTGTGCAACATGGTCACAGACAGTGGTGTGCACTTTATACTGATTGCATTCCTTTTTGATTGCTCTGTTTTATTATGTTTGCTATTAAGGGGTAAGGTTGGGCCAAATCACGATACCGATTTTTACCATACAATTTATTATCGCGTTGGTCCTCAATGGTCCTTTTGGGCTGTTGTGTGTGATGTTGTGATGTTTCTCAGTAGGTTTTTTCAGGAAATATACTACATCAAGGTACAAGGTATATCACAGTGTATATTTAAAATGGAGGACTGTGTTCATATTGCCCACCTTCCATAAACTATGTTCTCATTAAGAATTTAGTACAATTAATCAAGCAAAAAGCATTTCTGAGACTATCATTGAGGTTTTATCAACTTTTACAGAGGATTACTGAGACAAAAAAGGCATTTTCAGATTTTACAAACTCAGATGAGTATTTTTTCACACTCTACAAACCAGGTAGGTAAATAAACAATGCAAATAATCACTGGTACATTGCTTTGCATAACTTCCCTAGTCGTGATGAATTCCTGTCGAACAGCCTTTTTATCTTAGCTGGCTAATTCCTGTTTGACTCAAGTAAAACAACAGTCAATTTAATGTTTTCATCATGGCTATGTGCCCTGCCTTGAACTCTCAACAACTCTCCAGTTGGTGACGCGAGGCTAGATGTCCTCCAGCTGATGTCCTGAGGTTCATGTGTACTAAACACATCAGCTGCCTGCTAAACCTGCTTACCTCTGCGCACTGATGCTATCTGCATCTTGGACGGACACAACACTAAAGTTCTTAGGGACAAACAGGCTTGAGGACGGATAGTGAAACACGGATAACATTATACTCAAGCAAGGCAAAACTTTCATTGTGAAACATAATGTCCTCTGATTGTTGGTTCAGTTCCATGTTCAGCGATCTGGTTCTTTGTCTCTACAGTAATGTCACTTCCCTTAGCTACCAATGTTAGAGATTAGTTCAAGCATGAAAGGAATCAAGCACCTTTTTGTTCCCCGTTTGTGTGTGTGTTCCTTCATGTGATTAGCAACCAGCGGGTGTGAGTTTGCCATGTGATGATAGACCCCTTACTCCTCTTATCCCATTGTGGAGTTGCTAATGTACCTCTCCCTTCTTCTCCACCCTCACCAACATCATCCCCCTTAACAAACACCTCTTTTTCCTCAGGATCTGGCAGAATTCTCCAGCACGGACACTTTTGCTGCAGTCCAAGAAAAAAACATGCACTGTTTCAAATTGGTTTCATCTAATAAACCCTGAAATAGCCATTAGTGATTTTAAGTCTTAGTTCAAGTTCACTGTTCACGTCCATTCTTTGATTTAAGATAATTTGCACTAAGCTAATTAGGCTAAATAGTTAAATTAGACTGATGTTTCTTTCTGCTTTTTTATCCGTTATGAGGGCTCAAAATTCTTCTGAACCCAGCAGTTGAGAAAGCGGTATAGTTTCAAATCCTAATATCAACATCAGAAGGCGTGGCCCTTTTGTTTAATCAGTGCCACAAATGTTTTATCAAAACTGTTGATGACATATTTACATCTATTTCCTAAGAATTCAGTGGACTAATAGTCTTGGCGCCGACTTAAATCGACAGTTTAATTCACTTTATTAAAAATTTATGAATGAGTTTCCCTTGACTCCAGCTGCAGGTCAACTTCCTGCTGTTTTTTTTTTTTTTTTATGTGGACTGTCAAGATCTATCTAAAGCCCTCTTTTAGGTCCTTCTTGTGCTTTGTAGAAGTTGATGTTTTTTGTAGGCTGTGCAAAAGCAATTTTATTATGGTGCTTTATCAGCCAGCAGAATCTATTTGTGGTGCATTTTTTCTGCTGTTGTGGTTGAAAGGCATATATATGGGAAACAATGGCTTTTGGTAGGAATTTGACACAATGCACATACCATAAATACAGACACTGTGTGCACAAGTGGGTATATACATGGGATAATCTTAACTAGGACAGCCCCACCCCCTCTCCGCTCACCCGCCCCATGTCTTTACTCCCTGACTACCTTCCTGTCTGACAGAGAGCCTGTTTGCATACGAGAAAACAATGTTAAATCTAGCAACAGAGGAGTTTTCCCAGGCTGTTTATTTGGCCAGTGAAGTTTCAGAGCCCAATAAAACTGCTCTGTGTTGCCTAAAGCTCTTTGCTACTCAGTTGTGCACACACACTTCGTAGCTTCTCTGCATGGAGGGTTGCTGGTTACCTAGGTAACCTGTCCATGAAGTACACAGTGTACCCCATGGTTACCAAGGGTACCCCAGACTATGATATGTCAGGTAGTCATTGTGCAGAGTGAGGGACGTTAACACACTGAACAGCAGACTTACTCTGGTGTGGTTTGTTATTGCTCTTATTTAGTGGAAATGAGGAAAGATATGTGTCTTTTATGTCAATAAAGGGTATGGAAGCATAAAATATTTGTTATCCTTTGCTTTGGAAAGGTGAAAACACATATTTAGAGTCCCTTCTTTACTGACAACCTTGAGACTCGTTTTGCCTCCGGTACTTTAAATCAGCCAACTAACAATTACTTGAGGGAGGGGGGCTCTGTCAAGGAGAGAGGACAACAGTCTCAAACAGGATTTAGATTTCTCCAGTATAATTTGTGAATACATTTAAACCCCTTTTTATGAGTTGCTATTTTCTCCCGAGACACTCTTTTACAAACACTGCTTTGTGTGTGTTTGTGTCCAGCCTTGCCACTGTTCATTCAAACTCTCATATAGTATTTACAAATTGTTACTTATTAGTATATTAGTATGCTACAGAAATGCTGTAACACAGTGCGACTGCTGTTAAAGCAGCAGTAACTAATAATAACGCTTCTTAAGGTAGTAGCAGTTGTAAAAAAATATTACTAGTGCTACCGCTGATTAGTAACTGCTCACTCCTCTTGACCTGTCTGTCTTGGCAGCAAGTGATGAGCAAGTGCTTCGGTTTTGGGTCCTTTTCTCTGCTAGAGACATTTTCTGGCTGTTAGCTCAGCAGAAAACAAGGCTTACCTAGCCTGTGGCAGGCCACTTTTTGGCCTTCTTTGAAATTACTATCAAGTTTCTGGAAAAATGAAAAAGCGATTTCAGAGGCAAGCAGACAAAAAGGTCTGCAATATGCATTTGTAGAATATTTACAGGCAGGCTAGGTTTGCTAGCACCTTGCATGGATACTAGTAATTGAAGCTAATCAGCTAATATCTTCTTATAACAACAAACAGGAACAGACATGGGTATGCTTGTTGATCATCTAAGGGGTTCAACTTGGAACAAGGACATCCACAGTTTCAACCAAAGCCACACACAACAGGAAAAGGAATAAAATGTATTTCCCCTTACAGTCTCCCTGTGGAAAACAAGTATTACTATAATGAGTGCCTCAGACACAATGCTAAAGCATAACTAGCTGGTAAACCACAAAACCAGCCTGAAAATGAAATAAAAATGTGATAAGATTGGATGAGAGTTGACCTCGCAGAGTTGTCTGATGCTATGCTATGATTAGCCAGTCTGCATTTGAGGGGTGGGGCTTAGCAAAGGGTCAACTATTGACTGTAATCTGGAGTTGCTGTCGGCTCCAAGAAATGATCAGTCTGGGAGCGAGTGGTTTGATGGAGGGTCCACAGGGTAGACTAAACTCCACTGTAATTGGTGCATTGCATCTTTTGGAATGTGGGACTTGTAGTTTTTGAATAATTAACAATAAGTAGGGCTAAAAGCTTATAGTAGGTTGTAATCTCAACCCACATACTGTGCTCCTAAATTATTGCTATGTGTAGCACATATCTATGTTTAGGGGAAAATAAAATTGAAATATTAAGCCTGCACTAAGCAACTTGTGAGACAAGATCTTGTCTCAGGCAGTTCAGACTCAAATGTTGAGTATAACTACATGAGTTGAACTGATAAATGCAGGAGTAGTTTTACAACACCCACGTCCTGGCCTCCTCTCATATATTAGTCATAGGATATGCAGTTAATGGTTAATCCATATGATACACATTCACAAGGAAGTACACTGTGCTGGAATGGCCAGTTTTGTTGTTGTCGGCTTTCAAAATGCAGACGACAGGAAAAAATATTCAAATATGCTTGTAGTATGCTTGTGGAGATGCTTGTGCAGAAATTTTCTGTCAGCTTGTCACACGATAAAGGCAGTCATGTGTGTCGCTCCTTGCAGAAAATAAAAGGGCGTTTTCTCAGTGTGCTAGTATATCAATACCATGTTAAAGACCCATCTGAAGAGATCTTTCCACTTAATGCAGACGGTTTTTCAGTTAATACAAGATATTTAAAGGGAATTTCCACTGGACACACAGGGATATTGTAGAAATTATTCCAGTTACCATAAAGTTAACTGCATGTTTTTCATAGGGGTAAGGGACACTCCTCAGGTAATTGTATTCAAATATCACAGGGTTAAAGGTAGTCTGTATTGCATATAGTCATTTGTAAACTGCCATCTGTTGAAAACTTGCTATTTGAGAGTATTATAGCTTTAATATAAAGACATTTTGGGAATTTTGTTTATTTGCTGTCTTGTCTTAGCTGAGCTTTGCATAAAAACCAGTATCCCGGGTGGTGCTAAGTCATGAAGCAGTAATGCTGTCTTTGCAAAATAGTGTCGGCGGGGCAGGTTTGTGGACTTGGTGGAATATTTTTCAGATCACGTGACATTGAAATGGCTAAATCCTAGAAAAAAAAAGAGCTTGCCCGGGACATTGCATGATCCAGATCTTTGTCAAAACTGGTCATTTTCAGCATGTAGGATGTTATCTTGCAGGCTTTTGTTGTTTATGCAACAATGGGGATGTTGAAAGTGAACACCCAGATAGAGGAAAGGGGAGGAGAATGCTCACTGAAAGAGTTAGCATCAGAAGGCCTATAGCAAAAGCCTACTTCCTGAGAGCCCGACTTGCCCGACGGTAACACAACCCACCTACCAGCAACTCACTAATTAGCTCACTAATTAACTTGTCATATATAGTTTGTTTAATCCACACAACTTGTCCTTCATGCACATAAGTTTATTTATATAGCTGTTGTCTCCTGCCTCCAATCTTCATGTTAAGCTAAGCAAACCAGCTGCTGTCTGTAGCTCCAAATTTGCAGTCAGATATTTAAATGGTATCAATCTTAGTATCTTACTTTTGACACAGTGGCAAGTAGGTATATTTCCAAAAAGTCAAATTGTTCATTTAACTTAGTTAACTTAGGTAGTGGTGTAATATCTTCAGAGTATGTCCAATTCTTATATATATTAAATAAGAATTTGCTCATTTATGTGTAGAATTACACCTAAGACTTGATGCTGCTATGCTAGTCACAAGTTTAAGTGTTGAAATAGAAGCAAGTAAACAGCTTCTCTTGATTTTTGGTTGTCAGCACTGAATGGACTAAAACTGATGTGATATGTTTATTGGCTAAAAATAGGGCCAGCTGTCAACAGCCGGACCAAAAGTGTCATAGCCTGCAGTCAACCGCACTAAGCCTTATAAACAATGTGAGGAGAAGGTGTCAGGGTCAACTCTAACACACTCAGACACAGTCACACAGCTGGGAGCCTTATGCCAAACCCTCACTGAGATTAGAGCACTTGAGTCAGTGGTAAGATAAAACAAGGAGTGTGTGCCTGTGTGTGTGCTTGGGTCCACAGGCATGCACGGTCTGATGACATAGCTCAGTGGATTTCTGAACAGATATAGTAATCATCACATCCTGTTCTTTCAAATTGGACACAGTCACAGGAAACGCTTTGGTTAATAGTGTAGACCACAGCTGAAATGGATTGTGCTCAAATTAGCCATCCATATATCTGTTTATGAGTGTGTGTGTTTCTTTGTGTATTCACACAGCCTAGTGGTTGCTACAGCTCGTCAACGCATGCTCAGTAGCTCGGGTTGGATCTTATAACCGATAACATTAAGGATCGAATTATCTGGATTTGCAAAGCTTATATCTCCTTGGCGTTTTCTTCAGTGCAAAGAAGCACATGGCTGACAAAAATATCCAGCAGCATAATGTTTTTTTTTAATCACACAAGAACATTAATTAATTAAAGTTTAAAATGAATCATTTTGATAGCTGTTGTCTGGTTGATGCACAGGATTTATATTGGCCACAGACTGTTTGTGAAGAGAAAGAAAACATGTCTTAATAACACAACTCTACAACAGAGAGTTAACTGAAATTTTGCAGTTCAAAAAAGGAGAATCCAGAGAGGTGATGACTTCTCTCTCTTCAGAAAATTGGTCCTTTCATATAAAGTGTAGAGATACATTTTCTGTAAATCAATTATTTGTTTTAAAATTTTCAACTTATCAGTTATGATTTGGGACCCCAAGTATTTGGTCCAAAAATAATTAGGCTATAGCCTTTACAGACAACATCAGCCAATTTAATGTAACCTGAACCTTTTTTCAATCCATTGTTTCCATGCTACATTGGTACCAGTCTGCTAATGTAGATTTACTACCTTGTAGGTACCAACAGAAACAGGAAGAGAAAGGGGCTAGTTGTGTCTTTTGTTTTAGCTTTTTCGTAACAGTTTCCAGCAAAAGCACTATGCTTGTGTAAAACGTACAATACTCAGGGTTTTGCACCCATTTAGAACCAGTCCCAACTCAGAACTGGGATTTAGGTGGTGTCCATAGTCTCAAAAGACAGATTGTATCTTTGTGAAATAGTGATGTCAAAATATATATTTCAATACATACTGATTTGTAGATTTTGTATCTGTGGTCATATTTGTTTGCTGAAAGGTGCTAAGACAACAAATTTAGTACAACACCTCACCAACTGGCTGACTTGCCGTACTCTTAAAACTATCAAAGAATTTTGGGAGCTTCTTGCTTTTCAAAGCAAAATATTTCAGTCAAACTACTCTTCTGATCAATGTGTGTTGTTCTCTTACTGTAAAGCTAATGCACCGTCTGATGCTCTAAGCTAACCCGAAGCTACCATTACATATCCATCACTTTTTCTTTTTGATGTTTTTAGTTTAATTGTTACACTGTGAGTTTGTGCAAGTGCTAGTTTTTGCAGGTTAGCAGCTACATACGCTTAATACACTAAAACCATTTGAGAACATGCAAAACAACTGTTGTGTGCCTGAACTGAACTCTGTGTGTATGTAGCCTCTCCAGCTTGGTGGTTTTGTGAACTGATGTCATCCTGAGACATGTCTTTGTTTCAAAAGATTATTTTACATAAAGGTGCTCTCACAGTTCTATCCAAAAGCACAATGTCTCCACTATTTGCCCTTAGGATCTGATAGGGACCCAGGAAATCCGCTAGTGGACCCTCTGTGTCAGAGGGCTGAACCCACAAAATGATTCTGGTTAAGATAGAGGTTGAGACAAGGGGGGTGAGAAAAATATAGGGCTATGCAGGATTTTACAGCTTTTTTTAAAATTTATTGTGAGGTAAATGTAGTCGTATCAGACATAAATGTTTGAGATATTTTACACTGTGTTTAAATTGAAGATACCACATGTGAGTATTCTCATTTTTAATAAAAAAAAAATAAAGCATGTAATTAGCTAATTTCCTTATCTTTATTATCATAATCTTATGGCAAATCATCCGTTTAATAATTGAGAAATTATGCTCTCAACTAATCTCTTAATCTAAGTGAGATAAGATCCATTAGGATATCCATTAGGAGAATAGCTCTTCAGCCCTGATTTCCTCATGCTAACAGACAGCATCACAAACACAACACAGAGCAGAAGCAGAGAGGCTAAAGTTGCTTTAATGCACATCAGACCCTGCCATAATTTTTCCTCTTTTCTGGACGAAATTGATGCTTACATCCCCTTTTTTAACTGGTAGCTTAAACAATGTTTTATGATAGGAAATGGACTCATACTTTGATGTGTAAGCCGGCTTATCATGCAGATTCATGATAAGCTGTTAGATCTATCCATATGGAGTAAAAAAAAAAATCTGAACCTTATTATTGTTTACTGTATCCCAATCCCTATGGAGATTGTTTTACTGCTTGCATTTAGGTAAATTTGTGTAAAACTTAAGATGTCTAACAGTTCCTAGATTTTAATTACTTGCATATCAAGGTTAGAGGTTAAGGTCGCTGTCTTATTTTGGTGGATATGTTGGTTGGTTGGCAGTGTTGGAGAATTTTTTTCTGTATAATCAGGGGACAGAGATATGCACTGTGGTGACATGCAGAACTAAGCAATTTTAGCTGACCAACAACATGCTTGTATGCACCAGACTAGTAAACCCAGTGAGTTAAGAGCCAGAGAGCAGTGTGTTTGCAAAGCAGAAGGATCAGCATCATACTTCTTGTCTCCTTTGAACGAAGTAAAATGATTTAAAGCCAATGTTTTCCTCCAACAACATCATGTCAACAAGCTACATTTCATCTGATGCAAGAAGATCTGTTTAACAGTCACTGCCCAAGCATGTACTGATAAAATGGTTAAGCATTGAAAAATAGGTTGTATGCTGTGCTTGCTATGGCATGAATAAAAACCAGGATCTGAATAGACATTTAATCATCTGTCTTTATTTCACTCTGCGTCTCTCTTGACCAACCAGTCTGACAAGGTGTGTGTATAAGGCAACAGGAGAGCAAAACAATAGAGTAGATCAGGTTACATTGAAACCTGACAAGCTAGCCACAAATGGGAGTGTCCAGGTGTGTGTGTGTGTTTGTGTGTGTGTGTGTATGTGTGTGTGTGTGTGTGTGTGTGTGTGTGTGTGTGTGTGTGTGTGTGTGTGTGCGTGTGTGTGTGTGTGTGTGAGAGAGAGAGAATGAGAGAGAGAGTGTTTGTGTGCAGGCAGCTACTAAATATAGTTGAATTGCCTGGAGTCAAACCTT
>JAUZTA010000025.1:4839162-4849732 GCA_034780835.1 Ctenochaetus striatus
GTATTTGTAACTTTGCACACTGTGATACTACTAATGAGTACTATTTCTACCAGGGTTTATTTATGTGTGTGTGTGTGTGTGTGTGTGTGTGTGTGTGTGGTCTTGTTTTTCTGTCTTTGTGGGGCTCTAAAAGCAGGAGTCCATTCACATTGTGGGGTCCAAAACGTTTTTGGATCCAAAGTTGCTGAAACATAAATCAATAAATTTTAGAGTGAAGCTTTCTGTTGGTTTGAGTTACACGAGTGGTGTTTATGGTCAGTTTCCAAGAACAGAACTGTAGAGTCCCCACAAGGGCTGCAAATATGTGTGTGTGTGTGTATTTCAGCTGTAGGATGAAGATGAACATCAGACGAACAGCAGTCCGGCTCTTTGCTCTGATTGGTTGTTGCAGCTGATCATTAATAAAATGTAAAACTCTTGAGAATCGAACATTTTTGTCTCAGCGCTCAGTTGCAAGTCGTGCAAACACAAAACTGTGTCGTCTGCGTAAAAACAGAAAATGTAAGTCTGAGTTGGAGTAAAATTATCTCTGCAGATTTAAGAAAAGGAACTTTATGCTGCTCAGATGTTTTTTAAAGAAGAGTTTAAAAGTCGTGAATGAAGATTTCTCACAATAATCCTTCAGGTCTGCAGCTGTTAGTGTGAACAGCCTGTTGGTTTATGGATCAGGAACGTTCTCACGGTGCAGTCGGTGGGGAGAGTTTCATAACGTCGGTCACATGATCAAACATGTTGTAGCGTCCTGATCTGTGAAGAAGACTTGAACACTGACTCAGCTGCTTCGTGGACTTCATGAACCGTCCGTTGCTGTGATGAAAATAACTGCTTCATTAAAGTTTCCATCCAAACCAGAGCAAATGTGATCTCATTTTCAGAAAATGATCAAAATCAAACACGAACGCTTGTTGTTGAGTGAATGTGAGTCACTGGTTGGTGTTTGTAGGCGTTTTTATTGTTTTTGTTTCTTAATGTTGTTTCCACATTTTCCACACGATGCAAACATTCAGCTCATTTCAGCTCAGACGTGAAACACAAACTCTGACAAAGAAGATCCAGTTTTGTTGTTTTCAGGACAGAGGAGTTTCTATTTGTAGGGTTGTTTGTTCTTTTTCTCATTCTAAAGTCATGGAAATCTCCTTTCCCCGTCTTTTCCAGGTTTTTCCATGTTTTCCAGGCCCGTCCCTGCAGAGCCTGCAGACGGCCGGGCGGCTGGTCAGTGCAGGTCTGCAGGCCTCGCAGCTCCTCGGCTCTGCGGTCTGGAGGAGAAAATGAAGCTGGAGGGAGGAGGGATGTTTGGTTGGAGATCAAAGTGTGGTTTGGGTGGGTGGGGTTGGGCTGGTGGTGGCGGGGGGGGGTTACCTCAGCACATGGCCTGTAATTGTGGGCTCATGCACACAGAGAAGGGAGGCTCTGATGGTGTTTAAATGATCGTCTCTGACTGGTCAAAGAAAGAAAAGTCAGATGAGGATAAAAGAAGAGAAACGTGTTTTTTTCCTTCAACATTGAATCAGCAGCAGCTTCTCTTTGTTCTCAGAAACGCAGGAACACATCCTGAAGTTCCCTTTAGTGTCTTTTTTCACCATAAAACAGGTTATTTGATCCCTTACAAGTCAATTCTTTGGAGGTTAGTTGTTTAGCAGCTTCATGTTTTAATAATTTGAACAGACTCATATAGTTTAAAATATGAAGAAATAAAACTGACCTGCTGAGAAAACGATCAAATTCATACTTTTTCTTTCTTAAATATCTGATGCTGCAAAAACAGACGAAAGGTTTGTAGGATTTTCTTAAGCTACTTTTGAGAAAATGTAAAATAAAAGGAGAGCAGGACGGTCACTTAGAATCCAACAGGATCTTTCATTTTCACGGTTCACTAAAAGCTGGATTTTAACTCATCACATGACGTTTTTAAGACAGCTGACTTTCTACAGGAAGCATTCTGACATCTTCATCCTCCATATTTTTGTTTTAGAGCCTCGAGTCGGTTTAGTGGCGGCGATTCTCAGATGTTTTCTGTTGCAGATGTTTTGCATGAAACTGATGAACGTAGCGTCTTTACATTCACCTGATTTGTTGCTTCTGTGACTGAAATATTAATAATAACTACGATAATTTTAAAGACAAACATTTGAATTTACTCTCATTACACTAAAAGACCTTTCAGACTTAGTTTTTTGGACTCCAGTAATTAGATCTGGATTTATTAACTGCAGGATTCTCCGGATCGAGACTTTTTTCAGAAGCAAATCAACTTTTTATTGTATTGTCTCAAATAAGATTTCATTTTCCTTCTGCAGAGAATCAAGCGAATGTAATACTGTCATCTGCATAAAAGGAATATTCTAAATGTCAGCAGTTATTCAGTTACTCAAAAATTCATATAACAGAGTCCCAAGAACAGAACCTTGAGGTACCCCTAACTTTATTTAAGATACTGACGCTTTTTTCTCTGAATCTCTAACGAACATTTATATCAAACAGCTTAAAATATTCCAAGATTTGTTTGTTTTTTTTACCTTTTTTGAAGGGAATAAACTTTCAGACAGAAATGACTGTAAGGTGAAAACATTTGAAGTGTTTGTGGAGCTAAAACACGCCGAACCCAACAAACAAAGGTTGAAGGTTTTCAGTTCATTCTGACCTTTAAGTTTTCCATCTTTGTTCTGCAGCTTTTCTTCACAGTTTGAAATGATTCTCCTCAGTTAAAAAGTCTTTTCTGCTTCAGTTTGACCCATTTTTCTGAATCCAGCCTCACACACACTCTCACACACACACACTCAGCTCTGTGGTTTGGCTCCTGAACACAGTGGAGGGTTGGGGGAGGGCTGAGGGGTAAGGAGAGGGGAGGGCTGGGTGACTCTGTGGCGGGACGGGGGGAGACGCCCAGCTCAGTAAATTTAGCCTCAGCTGGGATAAAAATAACCGCCGTCGTCCACAGGAGATATTTATAGTTTGAGCGGCAGAGAAGAAGAAAGCTGCCTGTTCTCTGAACTCCAGCTGCTTCGGCTTGAAACAATAACTGAATTATGAATTCATGGATTTGTTGAACTGCATCTTTGTGTCTTTCTGTCTTTTGACATGAGGCTTTTTATTTTTATTGCATGATTTAAATCTGTGTATGGATGAAAAAAGACTGGATAATATTGTGTTTTAAAATGAAAAAGTAAAATTAAATGACAAAAAGATGCTTAAAAACTTCACTTTGAAGTCTTCAGGCTCCTCTGAGGACCACAATGCATTGCAATCAAGGCTCCAGGTTGTGGTTTCACTCTTTTTCTGATCTGGAAAACCTGGGGGTCGAGCTGCAGAGACAGGATGGAGACTCAGGGTGGAGGATTCGGTCGGAGAGGCGCTGGGCGGAGGTGGAACAGAAAACATGAATCTACATGAGACGTGGTGAAACATCTGCAGCCACGTTTACTCCGGAAAAACAAAGTGACGGCGGCTCCGATCGTCTGCAGCCTCTGGTTTTCAGTCAGAAACACCATGAACGAGAACGTTCTGTCACTTTGTGTCAGTCTGATGTAGTTTTTCGCTCTGCTGGTTTTTTCCTCTCTGGTTTCTCTGACAGCTGAATTGTTGTGGAGCCGTGAACACGTTCAGAACCGGTTCTGTCCTCCTCACTGGGTGTCTGAGGCCAAAATGAAGTGTGCCATCCACAGGTCGATGGGTGAGGAGGCAGCAGGAACGTTGCATCGTTCCTCTGAAGAGCTGAGCCCTCGATTTACCAGCTGATCTACAGTCCAACCTTTGACCTGTCCAAAATAATGAGGTGCAAGCTGCTGAGGAAAGTTTCCACCTGAGGAGTCTCAGAGACTGCAGCTGCTTCTTCATGTCAGTGAGAACCAGCTGA
This sequence comes from Ctenochaetus striatus, assembly GCA_034780835.1. Classification (NCBI taxonomy): domain Eukaryota; kingdom Metazoa; phylum Chordata; class Actinopteri; order Acanthuriformes; family Acanthuridae; genus Ctenochaetus; species Ctenochaetus striatus. The sequence continues at coordinate 4,843,016 of JAUZTA010000025.1, forward strand.
GGTGGTTCAACGTGTGGTCCACCACCATCCTTTGGACACGTCCAGCAGGCAGGAGAAGCCAGAAGGATCCAGGACGCAGCAGAGGGGTCGAAGGTCAGATTAGGAGGAGCTGGACCATGTGACTGAGCAGCGGCGTGAGGACAGGACTGCTGTGGGACTCAAGATGTTAAAACACTGGTCAGAAGTTGAGCAGCAGTTTTTGGTTTTTGGTGATCGGCTGCGGTTAAAACCACCTAACTCTACATTTTCAGATAAATGGAAGGATGAGGAACCTGCTTCTGAACCTGGATGAACCTTTTCAAAGGCCATCAGATTATCTGAGGGACGTTCAGAGATTATAATTCTGTTTTTTTTTCATTCCAGGAGACTGGAGGTCTCTTCAGGACGAGTGAAGGTCTCAGACTTTGTGTGAACTCGTAGTTTTTCTCCTGCAGTTGGAGATAAACGAGAACTTTCAGCCTCAAAGCACCTGATTCAGCCATTCATAAACACTGTCTGCTGTCCCGTTACCATGGCAACGCACAACAGCAGCACCCTGTCTTTATTACCTGAAGGAGTGACACACCTGAGAGGCAGTGATAGGACAGATTTAAATCTCTCGTTGTTCAGCTGCCATGAAGAAGGCTTCTGATTGGCTGCCGCTGGTGAATCTGTCTGTGATGATGATGAGGATTTAAAACTCACCTGTTGATCTCACCTGACCTGTGTGCCGGTTTCTGAAGCTGAACTGAGGCAGAGCCAAGCAGTTCCTCTAACCACCACTAGGTGCTGTCTCTGAAATCCTGTTAATCCACATTAATGTTATATGGAACTTAAAGTTCTGCAGAATCAGCTGCTGGTCAGCATGTGTGTTCTTCCAAACAGGGTCGTTTCTGGCTCCAGGAAGCAGAGATGAAGGAGACCATGAGGCCAAACTCAAGGTTTCTAACCATGATGACGTCACAATGGCTCCGCCCATTTTTTCATCAAACTGACTTCGGTCATAAAACCAAATTTAAACATCTGACAAGTTGAAATGTTTTAGGTTTTAAACAGGAAAGAAAAATTAGACTGCAAAGTGAACACAAACTAAACATCTTGGTTTCCCTCCATTCAGCATACACACACACTCACACCCACACACACACACACACTCTCCTCCTCCCTCAACTCACACTCCCAATTCAATATCCAACACACACACACACACGCACATACACACACAAAAACACATGAATCCTGTCTCTTATTCTCCATCCCATTCTTGGAAGAAATCCTCTTTTCCTGGTTGTTTTTGGTGAAGATAGATACAGTAAACACACACATACACACACAGACACACACAGACTCAATCCCCAATGGCGGGGACTGGGTGGGAAATGTCAACTTGTCTGAAACACTGGCATCACTCTGAAGACCCCCAGGCTCTCTCTGCATTCTGTGTGTGTGTGTGTGTGTGTGTGTGTGTGCGTGCACCCTGCTCTGGAATGCCTCAGTAATTAGTCTTTTGTCGTAGCAGCATTTTCCATGCTAATTAACCCCTCTACCATGGAATGCAAAGGGGCCGTATGCCTTTCTGGTTGGCTGGGAAGGGGCCGTGTATCCATCTGATTGGTTGTCAGGGTTTGTAGGGGACTCTGTTTCCACTAGGTGTCTTCAGCTCTGCTCGTCTAAAAAACTAAATGACTAATTCATTTTCTCACCCTCACATGGAGACACATAAAAGCAAGCACTGGCTGTGTCAGTGAGAGATGCAGCAGACGTAGACCTGTGACCCAGTTTTTGGATTAAATCTGTAAAAGGAAGCATATATCATAGTCTGCACAGTATCTAATGTGTCTAGTTAGCCTTGAGCCCCTTGTTAAGATAATATCATGTCATTGTGATGGCATAAACTATGGCCCAACTTAAACTGGATGATAAATCTCCTGGTGTTCTTGTTTTTCACATAACCAAAAAAGAAGATAATTTTGGATTATTATAACTAATATCAGTATTCACATCATGTCTGAGTCTTAGAAAACTGCAGTGTGAATTATGTTTATCAGTCTGCATAGAGCTCTTTTTTTAGGCTTATATAAAAATATGAAATGTACAATGTCAAGGACTGACAGGATTTGTGTTGCATCTACTGATAAAATGTTTTTAGGTGCACCTTTCTGTTGGTATGAATTCTGTTAGTATTGTATCATTACTTGTTTATATTGTCCCTATATATCTTATCCTTCTGAGAAATGGTAAGATGTTAGACCAGCTAATGTAACAAAGGATGTAATGTAACTAATTCTCCAGTTAGAATTATGTCATTTAGCTTGTCAGTGGTAAGTGTTTCCCTTTAACCTCTATTTATCTGTGTTTGGGTCAGTTAAGATTCATGGGAACCAAGCGTTAAACTAAATGTTTTTTTTTTTAATTGTTTACCTTTATGAGTACTGAAATGGACAAAGCTAGAGCTAAAACTTCATTTCAGAGTAATTGTTTGAAAGACTTTATTTACTAATTAATATATATATATTTTTTTATAAACTGGCAGCCTTCTTTGTTAGTGAAAACTGAAACTTCAATACTGGAATTAGCTTTATTTGATTTTACTATGTTTGAGACCAAAGCTACAGGTTTCCTTGAGGAGAAAACAAATTTTTAATTTTCTGTAGACCACACTTGCAAACTTTACCAACTAAGCAATAGGATCCATATATTGGACAGCCTTTTATCAATAGCAAATAAGCAGCTACTGGTCTCATGATAACCCTAACCAGTGTTGGAGATCCCAGTGACTGAAATGAGACACTGGGCTGTCTGAAGAAAGGGTCTGTTACAGTGCAGGTGCTGCAGCAGAGTGGGTTGCCATATTCAGTCAGTCATGCTTCAACTATCCTCATTATTTTCATCCTCCTACTACTTTTCCTGCGGGCTGAGAGACCCAGAGCTGAAAGATGCTGTCATTTCCCCAGTGAGCCAGTCTGTGCACAGCTTGCCACAAACTACAGGATGAGCTCATACTCCATTACTTATTCATAGGCACCGTCACACAGGCTGATGCAACAGTAGACAGACACACTGGCTAAAAGGAGGTGGACGGGCTTGTTTGCAGGCCCGGCTGGTAACAGATGGACTGGTAGACATTTACTCGATGTGAATGGACTGGCAGGACACAGATTATAAAGAGAGAACAAAAAAAGAGCAATCCTGATATGTTTCTATGTAACATCCTGCAGAGCAGCTGCTTATATCTGTTGCTGTCTGTTGTTTGTTACATCTTGGCTGCGTCTTTTGGGCTAAATCTTTGTGTTTGTGCAGTAAAATATGCTTGAAATTAGCAGCTAGACACACGGCTTACTTGCACCACTCAGATCTTTTTCAACTACTTTCTCGCTTGTGAAAACTGGCATTAAGCCTGGCAGAGACCGACGGATGTTGTTTACTCTGCCATTCCATGTTTCGCCCCATCTCTGGTTTGTTTTTACATGCTGGGGTCCCTTTGTGTCTCTGAGTGGTTCCATTTATTCACCCTGTTCTTCGAATGTTGGCAGCCTACTTGCTGCAGGCATTCCTTGTTTTTTGTTTGTGAATCAGTCGAATTTCCCCTTCAAATCACAGTGGAAACATGATCCTGAGTAACAGGCTTCAGTGAATCACTTATGGTGGACCTCAGTATGCTGTTGTTGCACAGACGTAGGAAAATGTTGGAGTTATAATCAAACTGAACTAGTTTCCGTTCATTCATTCATTCAGACTGACATTGTTCTCATGTGAACTGGTTTTGCTGGCAGAAAGGATATCCATTTGGTTTGTCTTGCCCTTACCAATCAGACCTATCAGAGGGATCGATCTGTCCTGTCAGCTGTCTTTTCTGAGATGACAGGTGTTTCCCATGGATCAAGAAATATGTTGATGAAGAGTCGACGTATTTTAATTTTCGATGAACACAACATCAAATGCCTCACAAGGAGCTGAGCTGTTATACTCGGAGTGATCATATGAAATTTGGTCCTGCTCACAGTTTTGACAAAATTGCCTATCTAGTAATTAATGCAAGTAGTTGTTTTTTAACTTACACACACAGCAAATGGCTGAAGGAAGAGGACACAGTATGCTCGACCTTGCTATTTGAAAACCTCCCTGCTGTCTTTACTTGAAGAAAATGAACAAACAAGGAGGTCAGCTGTCTCATATTTCCCTCTGTGACTCTTATTCATTCCAGTCTATTCTTTGGTTTGTGTTGACACATAAACAGAAGGGCAGGGGGAAACACACAGAGTGGAAGCTTGGGCAGCACACCTCATCAAACAGAGTTAAAAAAAAAGGATGCCACTGACTTATCAAGACCTGTAAAGAGTTCTCTGTCAGATTGTAAGCTGTTGTGAAAATTCAAGGTTATTTAGTTTCTGTGCAGCTACTCATACAGTATATGCCATAATGCGTGCGTCATTGTGTGTGCGTGTCAGTGCCAATTCAAATTGACGTTTGTTGTTTGCTTTTATAAAAGTTTAGCAACTTCAACATTATCTGGAGTGGACTCTAGCTTACTGTAAAGTTCCAATGTTGTTTGCAGTGGGCTGAAGATAAGCATGAAGTCTAAGGAAGCGAGCTTTAAATCCAGTTTGGATGAAGAATTCAGGGTTAAGAGGCAAGGTGAACTGCACCTGCCCCTCCCTTTTTATCACTATTGTAGAGCCCAGAAACTACCAGAGTGGGAAACAGATAAGATGGTGTTTGTTCTGGGCAATTTCCAGGTGGAAAAGTGCCTTGGTGTTACTGAAAAAGACCATTTGTGTTTTGTGAACTTAGTCTAGATTTATACAAATTTTTAATACAAACAAATTTATAAAGCACACTGGTTTCAACTGATATCAGTATACTATGAGTATGGTGTTTTGAAGATAGTGAACTGATGGACAATAGCATGGTGAAGTGTAAATTGTGTTTAGCTACAGCAAGAACACAGCTGCATACATAGACATCTAAAGATGTGACACCCATGACAGGTCACAGTAGGTCAGCACAATATTCACTGTTTACTAAAGCTCCTGTGTCTGCATCTTTCTTATGTAACAGATAGGAGAGTAACTATCATAAAAACCTTGGCAGGTAGGAACAGTCAAACCTCTTTTATGATCATCTATAAAATTATTGTCATGTGATTGCCCTGTAATAACACTGTTGGTGCACGTATCACCCTGATATATCTCACTGGTTGCGTCCATTAAAGCTTGAACACATGAGTGCTAACAGTTGGGTGCCAGAGAGCAATGATAAGCTATGCTCTTATACCCACAAAATGCACGTGTATGGCACATAATCACATAATCTAGCATCTTGCTTTTCAGCTTGACTCAGTCACTTTAAAACTTTTTTTTTCAACTAAGACGAATAAAAATTATTAAAAATTATCACAACTGCATAATGGCTTGGCATGTCGGTATGTTTGTATACGCACCAAGCAAGAAGTAACTTTTTCAGATTCAACTTCGTGAAAGGTTATCCTGAAAAATGGAAAGACACTAATAAATATCAGTGATTATTTTCACAAATTTCACACACACACACACACACACAAACACACATGTTGACAAACATGGAGATGCCTTGATGACATCACATACAAAGAACTGATTTGATAAATAACGATGGCATCAACATGTTACAGAATGTCTTCATATTATTACTACAATGATAATAATAGCTAGACTGAAAATTTATTTAATCATGACAGGAAATGAAGAAGTGAATCTACATATTTGCTTTTTTTAATTTTTGCAGTATTTGATGCAAATATAGATCAAAATTTGACTCCTTGAAAAGTTTGTGATGCATGAATTGAATGTGCAGCTGGATTTATTGCAGTCTAATCTGGATTACAGTCTTTGCCAAATGTGAGGGTTTAAATCTGGCATGATGTGTGAGATCGGTATGTGTGTGTACACAGTGAACAAACGCATACTGCTGAGTCACCAGCAGGAGGACATGTGTATTTTATTTGTGTGAATAAGAACAGGCTTGTGTTCAGGCCGACACACTGCTGAGTCATAAACCCTGAAATTTAACCCCAAGTGTTTGAAAGGTAAAGAGTTTTCCATCCTGCAGTCAAGGAACCTCCATTTTCAAATCCTTTTAAATGTGTTTTTTATGTGCATATTTAGTGTTTTTGTTGGTTTGTTAATTCAGAGGCTTTAATCTTAATGAATTGTCTTGTCTTTCCTCCCTGTCCCACATGTTTTTTCTCCCTTTTTTATCTTTAGGACCAGTTTGATAATCTGGATAAACACACTCAGTGGGGAATCGACTTTCTTGAGCGCTACGCAAAGTTTGTGAAGGAGAGGCTGGAGATAGAGCAGAACTACGCCAAGCAGCTACGGTAAACAGAAAAACACACACACACAAAAACAACAACAAATAAACCCAGACATGTGTAAGAAAATACTGTTTTCTGCATAATAAACCTGAGCTGGGACTTTATGTATTTTCATGTAGTTAGAAAGTCCAAGTACAGAAAAGGTTTTAAAACAAGCTAATTACTAATTATTGTGTTTTTTGCTGTGTCAGATTTGATTATCACAGAGTTGTGTTCTTGGCTAAACAAACAGCCATAAATGATTAAAATAAAGCTGAGAAGGCAAAGACATGCAGATGTGTGAGTCTTTTTGTTGTGACATCATGAAACATCACATATACAGCTTCAGTCGTCTTCGAGGAAACAGTACAGGGTGCTAAGTTTTATCCAAGGTGCAACACATC
>JAUZTA010000025.1:4917891-4931161 GCA_034780835.1 Ctenochaetus striatus
ATGTTGCACTACTGGTCTCTTATTACACATAAACAGAGCAGGGAGGACAACACAAACAACAAGATGCTTGGGAATAAGGGGTTTCCTCCAGTAGGCTTTAAGTGTCTTCCTGCTATGGCATGCACAAACACACACTTACACACACACACACACACACACACACACACACACACACACACACACACACACAAACATACACACACACACAAGTGCATTAGCAAAACCACCCCTGGCCAGAAGCGAACAATGGGAACAACTGTCACATGACCACTGTTTAGAGCCAGCCTTTGTTGGAGAGAGAGAGAGAGGTGTCCTACTGCGCTCTTCAGTGCGTGGGGCCACAACTGTGTATGCATGTGTGTGTGCGACATATTAATGAGGTCTTTATTAAATCCCACAGCAGTAGCTGCCATTTAATGCTTCTGAATCTGTCTCTCTCTCTCTCCCTCTCTCACACACACACACATAACCTACTCCACATTTTATATGTCTGCTGTGAAATGTAGAGATGGACGGGGAAGGAAAAAGCTTGTTGTCCATGTACAGTCACTTCTCACCACACTGTGAACCAGCCAGCCAGTCAGTCACACACAGAAACAGTCAGTTGAGTCAGTCAGCTATGGGAGAAATACTTTCTAAAATAAGTGCCATCAACACTAACACAACATATGAGTCACTGATTAGAAATAAAAACAGAAGTGCTCAAAGTAAAACCTAAATATCTTAAATGTGTAACTTTAACTTGAAGTGAAGCCCACACTCAGCATTCACTGTCGATCTAATGGCATCCACCTTGGATTCTCATGTGATGGCAGAGATACTGAATTGTGTTTATGTTGCTGATGTCAGCTCTAATGTCTACCAACCATCCATCATGTAAGTGAAAAAAAAAAAAATCAGTAACTTAAAGGAAAAGTTCATTTTTCTTGGACCAAAAGCGCTATTTGCTGTCTTGCCAAGACAAGATAAGAATATCAACACCATTATTTTATCAGGGCTAAACATGAAGCTAGGGCTAGCTTACATTGAGATGATGGCAAAAATACAGTTCTGTCAAGTGATAGTTCAAGCAAATAGTTCGCTTAAAACGTGTACTGCTTACATTTCTATTCTCGAAAGGATGAAACAAACAAGATATAACATGTTAATAACTGAGCTTTAGAGTTTTTGGCAGGTGGATGTGAAATGCTACGCTAGGCTAGGTTAGCAACCTCCTGGCTCAGGCTTCATGTCCAGCCAACAAACATGAGAATATTATCTAACTTCTCATCTAACTTTGTTGAGAAAGCAGGGACCATTTTTTAAGATGTTAAACCATTCCTTTAGCAAAAAGCAAGTTTCTTTTTAGCTTTAGGCATCAAGATAAATGTACTGACGCCCCTTTTAGACCGTTATGTTACTGATGTTAATAATGCTGTTGCCGGTCCACCTGGAACTACAAAAGTCTGCCTATATTATCCTGTAAATGCTGGATGGTTTGATCAGCATCATATTTTATTTTCTTATCATGTGCATAGAAAAATATGTTTCTGCAATTTAACTGGCAGCTACATGGACAATGGAAGGGGGTAGAGAGCACAAATCTGGAATACTTTCTTCTAAAATGTTGAAAAAGTTTAAGTGGTACTGCTTAACTACCAGTATCCCCAAATTATAGCAAAGTAAAGGCCTTGAAAATATATATTTATGTTTTTACTTTCGACCTCTGTGGTCATTCAGACAGACAGTCAGTCAGTCAGGCTCTGTGAAGCCCACCAGTCACACAGTGTTGACGGCTGGCTGGAATACCAACCATCTCATCCCGCTGGGGCAGGTAACACAACACCACACACACATACAACACTGCCACTGCAGTACACCATCATCACAGAGTTTAGGCTAAGCTCTGCGAGTGTGTCACCGACACATTTCAGCATTAAGCAAAGGTCTGATCTTATTGGCTAAGTGTAACACAGCTGCAGGGTTAAGACATGACACTGACTAATGTCTAAACAACCTGCTGTGTGGTTGTGTTTAACTGTGCAGCAAACAAAAACACCACCATGACACACACACACACACACACGTCTGCCTCTGTCATCATCTCCTGGGTGGCTTGCTGTTTAAAGATGTGTTGTCATGACTGAAAGGTCAGAGTTTCAATCTGAGCAGCAGTCACTCAACCTGTTAAAGTGCCTCTGAGCAAGACAGTTAAGATCTTTTTGATAAAAGCCTCCAAAAGTTTAAACCACAATAAATGAATAATTTATCGATTCCAGGCAATCGAAATGAAAAAAAAAAGATCATGCACGTGTTATTTGACTACCTGTATTACATGTTGCAATTTCTTATACTTGTTTGGCAACAGCTTTTTTGATAAGCAGCCAAGAAAGTTGTTGAATCATTAACTGCATCCACACAAAAGACTTAATCCCTTTAAAACATTTAAACTGTCACTGTAACCTGAACTTTTAACAAGAAATCTTAAACTCCCTCAGAAACAAGTAAAACAATCAAATGAAACGTTATAAAAGGTCTCGATTTTATCTTTCATATTTCATGTAATCACTTCCTGCTGGGCTTTCCACAGTTAGCACCACCAATCCCAGTGAGCTCAGTTACACCCAGTGCCTTGGGATGGAAACTCATGCTCTAAAAGTCCCTGTGCATTTCTAACTCACTTCAAGCTGTAAACAAACCAACCAAAAGGGATGGAGGGATGAGATGAGGAGATGGTACAGGAGTGTAGTGAAACAGAAAGAGAAAAATCTGAATTTTCTGTTTTTATCTTTTAATGTAGATTACTGAAAAACTGAAAAATAGAAAAACGTGCATCTCCCCTCTGTCTGCCCACACGCTCCCCACCTACATACACACATTCCTATACACACCGGCTGAATATGGATGCACACTCACATAAACGCACACATATTTCATTCCTACCTGTCAGTTTGACCTCTTCTCCTTTCCACGATCTTTGCTCTCGCTAATCTTTGAAGTTTTAAACACTTTATCAAAATGATCCCATTTCACAGCTTGTTTTGAATGACTGAGTAGCTCACTAGCTGACCGGCTGGAAGACGATAACACTCACGCTCCCTCGGACAGGCAACAACAAGTAGCACTGCACAATCCTGAGCCCTGCCCTCCTCTTTCTCTCCTTCCCTCTCAGGGGAGTGATTTGCGAGCACCCCAGCCCCTCCTCCCTCCGGCTCTGCTGTGTTTGGGAGGAGTTTCTTCTTTTCTTTCTTTTTCAGCCGAGTTGTCTCTTGCCCCCGCCAGCTCTTGCCCCCCAGCACCGAACAAAACTCTCTCTCTGCCCTCCTCTCCTCCCCCACCTCCATCTCCACCTCAACCTCCCCCTTCCTCCTCCTCCTCCTCCTCCTCCTTCTACTCCTCTGAGTTCCCCGCACAGCCTCATATTTCATGCTCCAGCTCTTTTTGTTTGGGACCCCTTTACACCAACACCACCAACTGGTCTGGCACTTCACAAGATTTACGTGTGACCTAATGTTGCTATTTGCAGAGTGGAGATAAAACTGCAAAAGCCCTGATCTCAGCACGGCAGTAACATGCTTGAGCAACTTGAGGTGCACTCAAGACTCATGAAGCTTAACTAGTGTGAGTCAGAGTAAGCTGAGACAGAAATCAGCCCATTGTAAGAGCATCAAATCCTTTCGGAGTGATCCCTTAACACACCTTTCAAATATGGATGGAATGTTGGCAAAAAACGATTCTATTTCTCTTTAAACAAGTAGAAGAGCTCTTCTTGTGTCATTACATCAGATATGAGGTCATGTGAGTGTATACGTTTGTGTGTATATGTTTGTGTGTATATGTGTGTGTGACTGGCCCTCAGGACAACACTCTCTCCCGCCTTTGTCCTCCTGTTCCTTTGTATTGTCTAGAGTTGATAACACCCAGACACGTGCATGTGTGTGCATGTGTTTCTGTGTGTGTGTGTGTTTCCTTTCAGACAATACAAGAAGCCCATCCTGCCACTGTGAAAGCTGAGATGATCAGATGGCCCGTATTGGATGGACACACACACACACACACACACACTCACAGATGCTGTCACACACATGTAGGGCTTCTAATCTTTAGCTAGTCACATTATACTTTTTAATATTGGCAAACACACTGATGTGTGTGAGGCTCACAAATTTCCTTATAGGAAGCTAAATTTCATTTTTTTATATTATTTAAATTTAAAGGTATTGTTCTTTCTCAAAGCATTCCCTTAATTTATTTTCTGATGTTTTACAACATTACAGCTTCAGGGCAGAGCTCAGAAAGGCAGCTAATGTTAAGAAAACAGCAAAAATCTTTCAACATCTTCTGAACATGTATTTGTTTTTTCATAAGGACTTTCTGACCTGCCATCCTCACTGCAGTGGTAAGTCTGTGTTTAGTTTTGGGCATGTTTAGACCTTTTAGCTGTAGTAACCTTTGGTTTCAATTTCAAAGACGTAGTTTCAATATTACAGTTAACCTTTTTTTTTTCAAACAAGCTGTGTAATTGTCTGATCAGCCTCCTGCCTTACTGTCAGGGATCACAACAATTAACTTGGTTAGTAAAGTTTCATAACAGGCCACAAAATCTTTCCTTCCAGACACAAAGAAAAGAGGTCTAAACAAATAACATACGTCCAATAAACCACAATTTTTTTTAAACTTATATTTTGTTATGATTTTTGTCTGAGTCAATCAGTCAGATTTCCTTGTGCAATGATGACTGTTTAACAATGAAACAAACCAATCCCATGATTCCAGGTTACTCCACAACGTCATCAAACTTCGTCTTTTGGTTTCATTGTTTAGATGAAGAGACCTCTAGTGGCAATGCTAATCTGATCAAAACCAACACTGAGCAGGGAACATAGCCTGAATGTCAAAGCCCAGCTTAGACTTAGTTAAAGTAGAACTGTTAAACTGTTTGAAGGTAAAAAATATCCAGAAGAAACTGAATTCTTCTTTTTTTTTTCCCCTGAGTGAATCTCAGCACCATTTCACACAGGAAATTCTTGGCATCTTTGTGTATGTGAGGGTGGTATTTCCAGGAAGGTCTAAAATGATTCAGGAGTGTAATCTGTAATCATCTTCTGAATCACCCTCCCACCATAAAAAAAGAGGAGGGGGGGGGGTATATAAATATATTTTTGAGGGGACAGAGCAGAACTATAATCTTTGACTGATATGTGTCCTCGTAATGAAAGATTTTATCAAGTTGTTGGTGAAATAACAAACGTTTCATGAAAGCGAGCACAGAGCCATCCTAATCCTCGCTGCTAAATGATCTGTTTCAAGTGGCTTTACACCACAGATTGTAGCTGTGTTTGGACAATGCACATTGTTCTCACACAGGGCTACTTATTCGTTCTGTTTATGCTCATTATCTGGCGTAGCTTCAGTAGGAACAGGACTATTGCTCGCTCTGTCTTCTGTCCTACTACATCATGCTATAGCCATTCGGTATGGCTGGGGAGTCCTTATATACAAAAATTACAAACATGGCTAACAAGAATGCCCCAGTGTGAAGGCCATAGCAGTTGTTTTGGTGAAAATACACACTATTTTTAAACATTTCACTCTGTGTGTGCAGCATATATTGTATTGCACAGAAAGCTTATAATATTAAGTCCTAATCTTCAACTTCAGAGAGGTCTGTGAGTCTGATTGTGTAATTTACCTCATTTTTTTAAATAGAGTTCGGAGCGTGCCATGCTGCTATTACAGCCATTTCATGCACTTCCTGTTAATGTGAGTCCTCAGCCCAAACCCAGCTCCGGCACTGGCACTCAGTCTGTTGGCACGACGCCTCGCTGAGTCACCTCTTTCAACACACTGACCACCAATCCACCTCAGGCCACCAGTGTTTCCCAAACCATTAAATAGATGGGTTTGGCTTCTCCACCCACCTGCACCAACCTGTGACACCTGTGCATAACTGGATTTGAGTGTAACTAGTTTATTATACCTGGAATTAGCAAAAAAATTGTGGTATTACTCCATTGCAGTTCCTTTGCATGCAGAGTTTTGTGGTGTTTCTGTAACTCCTCAGTGGAAGAAATGAACAGGCAAGGCACGTTCTCTCCCCGATTTCATCCTCTCCTCCTTTCTCCATTTCCTCTCCCCCTCATTCCATCCACTGCTTGTCTATCTTTTCCCTCCCCTGTGTTCTCCTCCTCCTCCTCCTTCACTCCCGTTTTCCCTTATGGATTTGTATCCATACACATGCTTGTAGTTTTGTGTGTGTTTCTGATTGGGCAAGTGTACACAGTCCAGTGTTTAGGCCACTCCTCATTCCTCTGGTAGCAGCCTCGGGGTGATACAAAAACAAAAAAAAAAAAGGTAAAATTACTGGCCCAAATCCGTCTGTTTGTTCAGGTAGAACAAAATCTTGAAATATTTCTGACTCACGTGATTCTGATTCTCTGTAAAACATCAACGTCAACAGCCTGTCATAAGATTCTTGTTGACTGTTAAGTTACCTTAACATGGCAGAATTTATTGTGAGCATCACTCGTGATTCATGGCAGTTTCCACTGAATATGAATCTGTAAAGGTTCCAACACGCAGCAGCCTTAAGCAATTATGGAGAAGTGTTATTAAAATCTTGGGTGGATCTGGTATGGTATGAATGATTAGATTTATGTACTAATGTAATGTATTGTGCTGTAAATAACATATTTTTTCTTGCTTGTTCTTTCATGGCAGTATGAATGATGATTGTTGCGTGTCACAAGCAACAGAAGTAATGTTCTACAGTGACACAAAACCTTTTAGGAAACATGTAAAAATGGCATGAAAGGACAGATGTTTGCATCGTGTATCCTACCAACAATCAATGCAATTTCCTTCGAAGTTTGGTCTGGTTTGGTGAACTACTCAGGCAGGATTAAGGAACAGTCATGGTCATGAACCACAGCAACAACAGATCAGAAAACAGTCATTTGAATCATTTAGGTGCATTTAGAACAGCAGTGACAAATGGCGTTCTGCTATTGCCCAATCCAGACCAGTTTGATCACTTTGAAAGGCAATAACTAAAAATTTGTTTGTCATTTAGTCTGAACCATTTAGTTCTTTGGAGGAGCTGAAGTAAAGGGACAGATCTACTAGACTTAAATACCAAACATCTTAGAAAGCTTGTGGGATCATAAGTAGCAAACTCGGTAATTAGGGGTAGATTGTTTAAGTCATTGTTAATATTTTTGATCAGCAGCATAGTTGTCAGTTTCATAGCTTCACCTAGCTAAAACAAATACAGTCTTATTACATTCATCACAGTGACAGTAGGCTTAATAACAGACACACCTCTTTGAATAATGCAGTACAGTTCAACAGCACCACAAACCACATCCCTCATAATGATCTCCAACAGTTTTAACAAAAACTAAATGAGATTCATTTGTTTGTTTTGATGTTATATGTTTTTTCTTTTTGACACTTCATTAATTAAAGCTTGGCAAACCCAATAACTGCAGCTGCTGTTAACAATATTCAACTAATAGACAGCAGTAAAATCTACACCATTAACATGAAAGAAATTTTAATAAAACTAAAACGTCACCACAGGATACATTATGTCAAAATCCAATAAGCAGAACGTAAAACTCTGTAAGAGAAAAATAGTGTCTACAAGGTTCAAACTATTTTTTCCTTAATTTTTTCTGTTCTTGTTTTTGAATGTTTCTTTCTAAGTCAGAGAACTGAATATTTCCTGTTTTGACTTATGAGAGATAACACATGGTGTTACTGACACGCTCAGACAGACAAAGAACATGTTTATAGTACACTAAGTATTAACTCCAGGTCATGGTGATTAGTCTATCACCTTCACACAAGAGATGATTCTGGTTCAGCCTGTACTTGTTGGCGAGATGTACCACAAATTATCTAACATGTAAAGGTCATTGACTTGAAAAACACAGCTCTCTCAATCAGAGGTGAACTCATTGACAAAACACTGACAAACTAATGATACTTTATGTTTTCATGGATGTTGTTAACATGACACGAATTGTGATTTATGTGCACAAAACCACAGGGTATTTTTCTGATAAGATCACTACAAAGGCCAAAAGTTGGCACAGTATACAGACTGTATATTATTTTGGTCTTTGCATTATGCAGCAAGAGAGTATTTTGTTTACAATGTTTAAAGTCTTTATCATCTAAGAAAAAATAAAACTTCCCCTGAGTTTCCCTGAATTGTAAACTAAAACAAAATATTGTGTTATTCTTTATTCCCTTTCACTGATTTATATCTAAAAAAATGGTTTCTGAAATTCATTCATCATCAAAATACAGTTAGTGTAAACCTTAAAGACCCCCCACATCCCTTTTACCCTTGTCAACATCTCAGTATGCTGGGTTCTTTTGTATATTCTACAAGACAAATCATAAACCAAATAAGCCACAAATGCCATGCAAGCTAATGTAGCCTGTCAAATTACAGGATGATTCATGCAAAACGCTTACAGGACGTTTATGTATTGCTCGGGGTTGATGACAAAAAGATGAGTCACTCACAACAGTCTGTCAGCCACTGATGAGGTTTGTGTTTGGTGAGCAGAGTCAATGTTGCAGGTGAGCTGCATATGAGTGGGTGGAGTTAGAGGCGGGGACTACATAGATCCACATGTGGTAGCAAAGGTGTATAGGGTTACATCTGAGTCACTGTAAGGCATGAAGAACTTTTGTTTCATGGAAAAAAATTCCAACTTCTAACTTCTATGATGTTAATAAACAGAGATGAGTTTGTGCAGGGTGTTAAATCAACGCCTGGAGAGAAACAAACTAAATCTCCCAGCTTGTGACTGAAGCCTTTGTTGGTTTCGGATGTTGTTGAAAACAGACTACAGGCACCAAAAAGCAAACCTCTAGCAGTGGCAATGACCGAATACATGAGGGCGATTAGAACTGCTGGCGTCCCATGAGCATCACGGGTCACAGAGTTATTAAATCTTGGTCCTGATGGCCAAAAAGTGTCTTTGTTTCATAATAGCTGACAAAGCAGCAAGCAGAACAGAATAAAACAGACTGGAGAAAAGAAACACAGCCATTTAAAATATTAAGTTTAAACCTGTAGGCCTAAAGGAAGTTGCTAAGGTAAGAACGTGAATGAATCGCTGAACTCCTTAAAGGGACAGTTCACTCTTTTGGCAGCTTCTGTAGTGAACAAAACACTGAACCCTCACAGCTCACTGACTGACACTGAAGTCAGTTAACAGCTGTAACTGTGTTTAATTGTCAGCGTGCAAGATCAATATTTGGCCCACAAACTGACCATTGTTGGTGTTATGTTACCATGGCAACATCAACATCCACAAGGGGGAAAACAAACAAGCAAACAACACTGTCTGCATTAACACCTGCTGTCCCTCTGTCTCTCTCTCTCTCTCTCACACCAACAATGTAAAAACCTTTGTCAGTCCACGTTTAGCATGACACAGTACAGTGTGCTGCCTGTGTGTGTGTCCGCGCGTGTGTGTGTGTGTGTGTGTGTGTGTGTGTGTGTGTGTGTTCTGCTGTCACATTACTCACTTCCTCAGCTCATATAGTGCAGGAAGAGAAAGAGCAGACTTGACCCCAGGACAAAACAGCTGGTGCAGCTCAATGAGCCAAGCTGTATATATGAATGAATGAATGGATGGATGAATGGGTGCAAAAATAGATGCATGTGTTGATTTTTTTATCCTTTACTCTGCATTTAATAATGAGATGTGACAGACCCTGTTTTCTGTGAATCAATACAAACACACAGGCGGTGGTGACAGCTCAAGATTGGATCTCTTATAAAATGAGCACAATATTTTTGCTAATTTTATCACTTAAGGCAATGATCATTTATTGAATTGGAGGTGGCTAAGTGCTACTCAGATCCCCTCTAAAGACATTCCTGCTGTGGTGTTTCAAAGTTTTCCTTCCTTGGTGAGCACTGAGGACAGCTGGGTGATGTTGTTGGAGAAAGGAGCTGTGTTCACTGTGTGCCATGCTTTTCCTGTACTCTGGCATGTTTGGTGTGCAGAGAAGTACAGACATTCTCAGACTGTTTGATTTTGTTTTTTTCAGAGTCAGATGCTTGATTCAATTGGACCATCAAGGCCAGAGGATGTGTATGTTATTGTGCATGGCTTTAAAACGCACAGCACATGATTCAAATTCAAGGTTTTAAAAGGAAAGTACATATTTCTCTGCTGCTAGCAGCTATAAATGGCAGTGCTGGCAGAAATCAGCCATGAGAACACAAACTGTTATTGATTTTATCTGTGCCTATGTGTACTTCAGTGTTTCCCTTTCTGGCAATAATATTGTAACAAGATTACATAATAACCTGATATTCTTCATTGTTTTGTTTACATTTTTAAACAAGAAACAACTAAGGTTACAGTTCATCTTTTAAACATAATGAGTATTCACAGAACACCACTTCAGTTACGACCGCAGCTGAACATAACCAGGAAACAAAATGCCTCAGATATGTGAAATATGAGTGTGCACATGTGTATTTCACTCAAACCTCCTTTTTCACCCTGTAATTGTTCTAATTGGAGCATCTCTACTTCTCTACTTCCAAGAGGAAAGTACCTGGCACACACACACACACGCACACCGAAACTTATTCTAGCCACGTAATAATATACCGTAGCCAAAAAAAAAGAGATTATGATTAAATTAATATGTGCGTGGATACAGTGTGGCACTTTGCATGTGTTTTATCCTGAAGGTGCTCTCACTGGAATGCTCTTATCTGGGTCAAGTGTTGAGTTGGCATTTTTGGATGATGCTGCTTCTGCCTGTGTGTGTGTGTGTGTGTGAGAGTGTGTGTGTGTGTGAGTGTGTGAGTGTGTGCATGTGTGAAGGATACCATTAGCTGAACAAATCTGGCCTTTGTGGTAATGATAGGGGTGGCAGGCTGCCAGGCAGACAGATAATACCCCAGTAGTTCTTGGTGACTGAGTGATTCCAACTACCGGCTGTTTCACCTCAGCAACGGTCCTCAACCTGCAGGTCGAGGCTCCGCTAGCGGTCACACAGTGATCACTGGAATGTGAGAATTTATGCTTTTAAAAGAGGTAAGCAGAGAAATCCTCATCCCCTGATCCGCATTTGTCAGTGATTGTTGTCAATCAAAAGGTGTCAAGGTTTGTCCAATTACTTTGCTCTAAACAATACCTTAAATTGTAGTTTTTTGACTGATTGGACAAGGCCTCAGTGATGGTGTTTTGGCTTTTGTGCCCTCTGTTTTGTTTTGTTTTGTTTTGTTTTGCTTTGTTTTGCTTTGTTTTGGTTTGGTTTGGGGGTTTTTTTAGCCAAAATTGACCATATTTCAACAAGAAGGTGGCATTAAGGTGCTATCAAGAAGCATGCCAGACTGTAGATTTCCATCACTGCAGTTTGGCTTAATTTTTCTGCCTCATGTGTTGCTGCTTTTTCGAAACCTAAATAACTTGAAAACCATTAGAAAGTCTGTCCTAACATTTGGTACAAAAATTCATTGTTGTCAAAGGATGAATTCATATGGTCCCTTCTAAGCCTTTACCTTTTCCAGCTTCACAAACAGGCTAAAAATGTCACTATTCACCTTATGTGTTGTGAAATACAAGTTTTCCCTTTTTATTTGTTATGTTTCTTTACATCTTGTTATTATTAAGTCAGATCATTAACTTTTGGATGTTGACCCTTAATTTAAATGCCACACAAGCAAAGAGAGGCACCAGCTGAGCCTGCACCTTCAGGCCACAAACTCCAGTTTCAATGATTCAAACATATCTGTACAACACAGATTTGTCTCAAAGGAAAAAAGATTAAACACTTGCTAGATAAAATGTAAATGTGCATACTGCAGTGGTCCACGTGGTTTCTTGGTTCAAGCCCAGTCTCTTCAAAAATTTTCAGTCTATAAAGCAGAAATTATTTCTATAACTACAAATGTGTGACCTGATTAAATTTTTCTATACTTATCCTGTATACTTTATACTATATACTACAACATTCTGTACTTAAACTTTTTTCGTGTTTGAAAGAAAGTTTACACCAGAAATGTTCTCAGCTTCAGGGCTGCTTCAGATGGCTAGTGTCAAGGTGCTTCATCCTATTCAATCTATCACCTACTGGGACCTACACAGAGGTGACGAAACGTTAATTATGATTCCGCAACAGCCCTGCAATAACTGCTCATGAGGTCTCTTTAGAGTTTGAACATCTTCAGCAATCACCAACCAGTTGTGTTTATTTATTTCCATAAGCACTTTATGTCAAATATACTGCAGATTTATATGAACTGTTTTTCAATTTTTCTCTTCGCTCAGCAGACTTCTTTGACTTTTGACATACTCTTCACCATCAATATTTACATCAGAGGACAATAACTAGTGAAAATTTAATTCGGAAAGATCTGAAAACTTGTTAAACTCAGAACTGTAAGTGAAACATTATTATACTTGCTGGATCCTAAAGTCTGTTTATGTCAGACACTGTGTTCCAGATGGATCTGCAAACCGACCGAGAGAAAGGAGGAGACTGTGTCTTTATAGTCTCTGCTTCCTTTAACAACCCCAGTCTGGCTTCTAAAAAATTCTAGTAAGCTAAGAGAACTGCTTCCACTCTGTGGACTGAAATAAATGTGAGTAAATGTTTTGTTTGCAAACTGGATATTTTGAGTGTTCAAACAAATCACTTTTTATAATGTCTCCACCATGTAACTCCTTCAGTTGAATGTAAAAAAGCAGTTTAAGGGGTCATTGAGTTAAAAGTTACTTTGTTCCATATTAGTTTCAAAAGATTCACTAAAATAATTTATTCGCTCTGTATAACGTTGACTCGTGAACGACATAGTCACCAAGACAACAGTTAGATTTCACAGTATAATGCATGGGAAACTGGACGAAACAAAGCAGTCGGTCGCACACACACTCGGAGCGACACACACTTCTAGAAGTGATTAAACCCAGCAGGATGCAGGCCTCAGCACTCCTCTCCCTGTTTACTGACAGCTTTGGAAGTGCTCATGTGTATGTGTATGTGTATATGTGTGTGTGTGAGACGCAGTGTTGTCCTTCACCAGACAACCCCCTCCCCAGCACCAGACCCCCCAGGCATAAGCATGTCTTTACATGACACTAATGCAAGGCTATCTGTCACTGTCTCCTTGTCTACAACACAGGGAAACACAGGCAGAGACAGGGAGATGGAAACGCATGGACTCAAACACGGAGCCAGGATCAACAACCTGATGGAACAGATAAGAAAAAGATAATGTTTGGTCAACTCTGTGTGTGTG
>JAUZTA010000025.1:4974555-4985846 GCA_034780835.1 Ctenochaetus striatus
GAAATTCTATGATTGTTGGAGGACAGAGAGAGTCTCCTCTTTGTCTCTGGTTGAATCTGTTTTTGTGATGTGCAGTTCAAACTCGATCTGGCCACCATCATGAGACTGTTCAGACAGAAGAACATGAATCGAGATGCACAAACCCACATCCACGTGAGGAGGGGGGAACTGCTCCACAGTGCTCTTATGGTGGTGAGGAGGCCACACTTCTGCTTCAGAACTACACCCGTCATTTCCTTCACTGGGGAGGAGACTGACGGCCATGAGGGTCCACTCAGGGAATTCTTTAGGTGAACACGTTTTTCCTGAAGCACATGTCCTGTGTTTGTCTTGTTCATTTCAATCATGCATCTTACCTTACCATTGAACTGTAGCAGAGCTGTGATTCTCTTGAATGGGACTGAAGCCACGTGTTTCAGAGTTTGCCTTGTAGCCTTGAAGAACTGGGACACAATTTTTACAGTGATCACAGCAAAAAGAAAGTCCTTGATATTATTTTTGGCTTAATCAGTTTTTAGCTCAATAATGAATAAAATAAATGTCTCAGCCTGAAATTTTCATAATTTGAGGGAAACATGAGTGCACAATGACTAAAATTACAAAAATGCTACTGTCTTGATAATATTTTGCTAATATTATATTATACTCTGATAATTCATATGCTGATTCTTATTATTATCATCATTAACAATAATAAGAAGTTTGAGCCTGTGAATGTTTAACATATTTGCTTGATAAAAGGCAAAATAACAACTATAAATTTATATAGTTTTGTTTAGATTTATTGATTTGTCACCAACCATTTTAGCTCCTCTGGTATTTTTTGCAGAGGGAAAATATATCAAGTGTTTGTAATCTTACTCTGATTCAATAATCTTCTGATATGTGAATTATAACAAAGGATATTTTAATGTCCTGCTCATACAGACTGACTCTACTGGAGCTGCAGGAAAGTTCTGTGTTTGAGGGTCATCAGGGGCATCTGTTCTTGACCTGTGACCTTGCAGCCCTTGAAGATGGGAAGTACTACCATGCAGGTGTTCTGATTGGCTGGTCTCTTGCTCAGGGCGGGCCTGGTCCTCGCTGTCTACATCCTGCACTCTACCAGGTTGTATACATGCCTGTCTTATGTATACATAACAGCGTACTGCTAGAGACTCCTGTTACAGCTGATATGTGTATTAAGACAATTTGATTTGAAAGTAGTACTTTAAGCTTGTTATATTAAAACTATCAATGCTGGTTTAATATCTTCCTTTAATGTGAGAGCTGCTGCGGTTTCTGTTTGTTCTGTTGTGCGTGATTAAAAAATGAACAGCCTCGAGTTATATATTAAGCCTGACAGCCATGTTGAATTACATTTGCACATTTGTATACTCTTTGTCATTGTGTTGTATTATATTGTCATAGTTAATGTGCGGTCAGAATCCATCTTTGGAGGATTTCAGCCCAAGTGATGTTGTTGATGCTGAAGCACAGATTCGACTGCAACAGGTAGGACACACTCATGAAATAAAAAAAAAACAAAAGAAAAAACAAAAAAGATCTTCTTCAGATTGCTGTAAATAACAAGATTTACTCTGCTGTTTCATTATAGTTTGTTTGATCAATGAATAGCGTATAAAATGCCTAAAGCCATGTAATAAATACTCTCACACAACCCATTCTGTCATTGCACAGAGTGAATTAAATTACTGATCAATTATTAAGTCTGTACTTTTAAAAAGGTGACTCAATCCAGTGGTAATGTGTGTGGATAAGCTGCTGTTACCCAGATTTCACTCTGAAGTGACACTGTGCCACCTTGGAAAAAAGACACTGAACACAAACAGGTTCACCAAACCGGTTTGCATCCCGTCTGGAGACATTACTGCAAATCATTTCCTCTTTCTGTCTCCTTTGTTTTCTGTCACCTCTCAGCTGTCTACTATATACACAAAAATCCCTCAAGAGGTTAATCTATGCAGTGCTTGAGCATGAAAACACACACACACACACACACACACACACTCACACACACACATGCACAAATGACACTCCTCTGTTCCTCTTGTAGTTGCATAGTTGTAGTCATGTGGAGCTGCTGTCTCCCACTCTGTGTGACTGGGTGTCAAGCTGTGGGATCCCTGAAATCTATTCGGCCCATTCTGATGAAATACCTGCCATTTATAGTCGCCTGGTCAAACATTACATCTACCAAAGGTAAAGGAACACACACATCTTCTGTCTCTGGTCATTTTTATTTGTACCTACATTATTGATAAAATGAAAGTGATGGACCTGCATGTCTGCTGTTGTATCTTTATGACTGCTACAGGCTTAGATGCACCTGAAGGTGAAAGCAACAATAAGCCCTGTCTCATTTCTCAGCCTTTGAGTCAATAAAACAGTCATTCAAACAGCCCCTTTGCTGTCCTTCAGGGTGGCCAGTATGATTTCCCAGTTCAAAGAAGGGCTAAACAGCTGTGGTGGATTGTGGGAAATGGTACAGTCCCACTGGGAGGCATTTGTGCCAGTGATGACGTGTGCGCAGCAGCAGCCTCTGACGCTGGAAGAGTTCAGACAGCTTTTCACCATCTGCTACAGCCGTCCAGACGGCGAGCTGAGGGCAGCTGAGGAGGCAACAGCTGGACACTGGGAAACAGTCCTTAACTTGGTCAACAGTAAGAACAGAGTGTTGGATGAAGGATGGGTGTACAAAGTTTCAATCTTAATGTTTATGTATCAAACACAGAGAGAAGAAAAAGGTTTAAAGTGAAACTGAGATATGGTTTTTAACGAAAGTTTTTCTTTCTCAGATGGTCAGGCAGATTTTTCTTTTGAAGACCTCCTTGCCTTCATCACAGGAGCTGATCATCTGCCTCCTCTTGGGTTCCCCAGATTAATCTCTTTATCTTTTT
This sequence comes from Ctenochaetus striatus, assembly GCA_034780835.1. Classification (NCBI taxonomy): domain Eukaryota; kingdom Metazoa; phylum Chordata; class Actinopteri; order Acanthuriformes; family Acanthuridae; genus Ctenochaetus; species Ctenochaetus striatus. The sequence continues at coordinate 4,977,456 of JAUZTA010000025.1, forward strand.
ACTCCCAGGTAAGTATCTATCCCATCAGCACAGGTTGTGGTGATTTGAAAATGTCTTGTCTTGGTGATAACTTCAGGTAATACAGAAATCTCAGTTGCTAGTGGGATCCTGCAGGACTCTGTGGCTACTATTTACCATGGAAGAGATAGTTTGGTAACTTGTGGGACATGATACTTATTTTAGTCAGTTAGTCACATAGGTAAATTTACTTAATAAAGTACTTAAACCTGTGTGAATGGATATTTTGGCCACCTGGGTGGCAACACACCAAACTGTAATAATATCATTCACATACTAATACTTTAAAAGGTTAATATAGTGTTGTCTATGTACACATCCTACTGATATAGAGCAACGTTGACCCGTATTTGTTGTTATATTTTAAATGAGGTTGATCAGAAAATCAAGACTGAAACCAAAACAATATAAAATTACTTCAAACCTGTAACTGCACAACAGTCAGCTCCGTAGAGCTGCAGGATCTGCAGATTCAGGTGATTATTCTGTGTAGAGTTGATCTGCTTCACATCCCATGTGCTTGATTAATCCATCACTTCCTCCTTATTTCTGACAATTTATCATGGCCTGATTTATCAGAGCTTGTCTACATTTTCCTTTTTTAATTATCCTTGTTAAAGAAAAAAAATGTCCACATCCAGCAGTGGTCAAGTTTTTTAAGCTGTTATACGTTTCAATGTTATTCTGACTCAGAGTACCATAAACATCAGCATTGAAACATCTTGTATCAAGAGTCATATTTAATTATCATACGCTACTTCATGCTTCATGTGCACATGTAAACATCATTCAGTTTTCATAGTGAAATTTTATTACCACTGAATTTTAAATTGAATTAGATTGAAATATTTAGGTTTTTTTATTATATAAATGTATGTGGTTGCAATTCCTGTCTTTAAAAAAAACAGACAGTCTTTGTAGGTAAATCAGTTTCAACAAAACAAATGAAGTTATTAGCTTTCACAAAAGTATCTGTCATGCATTCCAGGCCCAGATTAGCAGTGACCAAAGTCTGGCAGAAATGTATGTGTTTACTTCTGCTGCTGTGCATTACGATGACATGACATACTTTCTATTGAATGCTGTGAATGCTTTTGTGATTTCTGGGTCAGCATCAATAAAACTCTAACATTTGTGTTAGCCAGTTCTTTTTGTTTGATGCAAATTCAAAACTCTTTCTTCTTCTAAACTGACTGACTCAGAAAGAAAATTACCGTGTCCAGTATTGAAAACTTATTCAAGTTGCTAATTCAGAAACATCAGATTGCCTCAGTTGGAATGGCTAAATTCAGACAGTAAATTCAAATTTCAAACAGAAGAATATGCAATCAGATGTGATCACACTTATTTTATATTATTGTTGCTAGTTGTTGGTCAATACTTCAAGAAAGTCATGTTCAAATGAGCAACTGGAAAACCTGGATTTGTTTGTTAACTAAAAGGTTTTTGAAATGGCAAGACCTGAAAACATAAAATTTCACAAAAATGAATCAGAACCACATTGATTTAGAAATGTTCCAAAGTAGAATTTTGTTAATGTTATACATTTGATTGTACTTAAAAATACTCAGTGTTCTGTAGTTTGTTTAATTTTAAAATTCTTATTAAAATTACAATTCATTTTGTTTCCTCGGTTTGGAGATATAATATCATCATGTTCCTCTTCCCTCTCCTTCAACTATTTTCCAGGATGGGAGCATGTCAGGTGTGCGTCTGCCCTGCGCCTCCACCTGCTCACTGCAGCTCTTCCTGCCAAGGGGAACAACAGAGGCTGCAGATCTATTGGTGCTGCTCAGCAGATCGGTACACGAGGCCTTGGGTTTTACACGTTTCCAGACGAAGGGGAATGGAGAGGACAGTCCAGGGGAAGTCTGATTTTGTATTATTTAAGGTTTTAATCATCCATGAGCTGTGTGTGTAACATGAGCTGATTCCATCAATGTCATGGGAATAATATATCTTTTAAAAGTGTAAGAAGGACTGGTATTATAACAAGGGTAACAAGTTTTGACTGTTACAGATCAGATATGATGTACTCTTATTCAACCATTTTAGATAAATTCCTCAAGTTAAGATAATCATCCATATTTTCTTCTAATCTTTTCATACTTTTTTCCAATGTATCACTGATGCAAAAGTCATTCACCTTCAACATACTCACATTTTCAGTCTGTCTCTTTTCAACATCTTTCTGAAAATCTAATTCAAATATTTATTCAGTTTAATAATTTGAATTGTGTGTCTGCCCAGATTTGATCAGATTTGTTAAAGAAATGTTTTTGACAGTTAAAAGTTAAATTTGAAATGATCCTTTTTTTGTATTTTCACAAAATTGTTTTAAGCCAATTGGGAAAATTAATGTAAATAAATATAAAGTATGTAACTGTTACAATGATGAATAAAGTTTCTTAAAAAAAGTAAAAGCACGATATAAATTTTTTTTTTTCATCATCTCAATCAAAGAGAATTAATCAAGATCATTAAATCAAGAGAAAACCAAGCAAAACCATGAAGTCAGTGATGGTACGGTAATGACGCTTTGACACAGAAAGCATCATAAAGCTTCAGGTGAAAGTAATTGTTGGTAAAAACGAGATGCCTGCAGATAACTGAAATAAATTTGATTTATATTAGAAAATAAATAAGAATTTGTGTAGAAAATAATTGAAAGAACAAAATAATTTTAAAAATTTAAATCACTGCTGATGAAGAAACACATTCTTTCTGCAGAAATAAAAATAAATATCTAATAAGAAAAAAAAACCACACAGCCCTCAGTATTCAGTTCATGATAAGGTATAGCTTTTACTGCTTACATTAATCTCATTTTTAAACATTTCTATATATTCCATACTCAAAATACTCAAAACAAGGAAGGGTCGAGTTCAATAAAGAGACAAGAGACTGAAATAGAGGCCAAAAACTGCACAAAACACAAGTATTCACATGGAATTATAATTTATGTCTCAAAATAATAGTATGTACTTACTTTTAGTAGACATGTCATGATTGTTTTATTAGTCAAACTTTTTTCTTAGTTATCTTTATTGAAATCGACCTTAAGCATAAACATAATGCCTTTCATATATATCTTAAAAATATTCTGCATTGAATAATATGTTGTTTAACATGGTTCATACATATAAAAAAACAGAACAAAACAATAAAAGATCTAAAAGGGGGCTGGAAGCACAACTACTCTTTCTTCTACATTGGGAAATTCTAGATCAATCCATCACAAGCCCTGTGCTCTGCCTACATGCACTGCTTATACCAGGCTGATCAGTAAAGGAGCAGGGCGCATCAAGATGACAAGTCATTTCAGCCAAACAATGTTATGAGACCCAGTCCGCTCTGTACACCAAAATGGCCAATACTATACATATTAGAGTATAGATCAGAGCATTAATCATTTCTATGTGTTAGCTTGTCAGCTTGTAAATGTCTTTGCCTTACTTGGTGTTAATGGTCGTACAGATGCAAGGCCCTAAGTTAGTCTTTGCACAGATAATAGGTAATCAAAGTCAAGGTTCAACAATATAGGAGACATTGACATGAGAAAAGCACATTTTGAAGGGTGGGGACCTTTCACAATTTAACAAAAATAAGTGTATATTGTCATCATACATACAGGGGCTTCACATTCAAGCTAAGTTCTTGTTTTTCATTTTACAATATGAATTAGTTTCTACGACTCGAAATAACCTGCTAGTTCCTTTTTTTTCATTCTCCAGTGGAAGGTAAAGTGCATCTAAGCTCTTTCATAATAGTGCACAGTGCAATTATACATCTGGTTTGTAAAAGTCTAAGTCTGTGGGCAGTGACTGCTGCAGAGTTACAACAAAATCTTTATGGTGTCAGTACACATTTTGAAGGAATCGTCTTTTTAGCTGATGGCTTATACATTAAACCACAGAACTGCTGTAGCTTTGTACATCATCAGAGACAGTGAATTATTGAACCTCTCTCTCTTCTTTCTACAAACATGTTCTAACCTGTTTGGTGTAAAATAAGTTCACACTAACCATTTGTATTCAAGTTACCTAAATGTGGTATAATAGGATAGGCCTGGGCTTTAAAGCAGGCAGTTTCTCAGTATCTGCCTCATGAGTATCCATGTTTATATTATTTCTCTATGCATTTTTTAGGATTCTATATTTCTTCCAGCAGATTGCCATATTTCATCTGAAATTTTCTCTTTATCTGTTCATTTCCTGATTCAGGATACAGTTACCGCAAGCTTAGTGTGAAGCATTCACCAAGGTTATCAGTGCCAGTAATGTGTGTTTCCTGTGTCTTGGTTAACAGGCTTGACAGCTTTGCTTATATTCATCTGGTTATAAAACAGGGGAATTCTCCAGACCTCTTTGACAGGTCAGATTGTTTGGTTATCAGTTGAAGATAACTGCACAACAGCAGTGTACATTGGCGATGAGTTGCTCCCAAACTTAAAAAAAAACATTTTTAATAAAAAAAAAAAAAAAGACACATCCCTTTCTAGATGCAGCACAGTGCTTTCCAGAAGGATGTGGATAGCACACTAGAGTGCATTGAATATGATGACTTGTACTCTGTCAGTTATGATGAAACATTTAAGCTGAACTGCCCCTTCATAAGTGTTTAAAATAAAACCACAACCTTGATTATTCACTTCAACAGTCCTTGTACATTTACTTTTGAACGCTTTTTGACATTTATCTTTTAAGGTCTGTCCACATGAAGCTTCTACAGGACTCTCACCTTTTGAATGTTTGTCACTGTTACTGTGTGGGGTATTCCATTTAGACGCTGCATAAAGAACTAAATGGAGAGAAAAACACAGAGAATAATCATTAGAAAATCTATTTCATCTCCTTCAATACTTTCTTATTTTCTGTATGTAGTATCATACCTGCTTCACAAGTTCAGTGAGGGTCCCATTGCTGATCTCTCCCACAGACGATAACTTAATCTCTAGATGTACCAGTGAATCCAAGGCTGCAAGGATTAAAACATTTAGAGCTTGGGCATTTCAGTTTTAATCAGATCTTGCAAATGCTACAAGTCCTTCAACATACTTTGCAGTATCATTATTGCTGCTAAAGGAAACAACAGGACATAATTACTAAAGAAGAAGAACAAGAACAAGAAAACCTCCTTTTTGTGAATCACTGTTGATACATGTCAATTAATTTAATTTACAGGTGGACTTTTTTGTGAATAGAAATTAGGATTAGTAAGTAAGGATTAAATGATGAACAATTTGAATCTCTAAATATGACTTATGTCTATGTTATCTATTTGAATGCTCTAAACTAATTTTTAAGGTTAATTTTTTAAAGTTTCTGAGAAAAAGGATCATCAGGGAATTAGATACCTTGGGCTGTTGTTGTTGGTGTCGAGATGGTTGAAGTCATTGTTGTAGATGTAGTTGTTGGCTTGGTTGTTGTTAGTGGTAAGGTTGAATAAACTGTTGTTAGCATAAATGTTGGAGCCTCAGTTGTAATTTCAGGCAGAGTTGTGGTGGTTGGAACTGGAGTTGTGGATGTTGGGGCTGGAGTTGTGGTTGTTGAGGCTGGAGTTGTGGTGGTTGGAGCTGTGGTTGTGGTGGTTGAGACCGGAGTTGTGGTGGCTGGAGCTGGAGTTGTGGTGGTTGGAGCTGTGGTTGTGGTAGTTGAAGTTGGACCTGTGGTGATTTGAGCTGGAATTGTGGATGCTAGAGCAGGAGTTATGGATGATGTAGCTGGGGTTGCGGTGGTTGAAGTAGGAGTTGTGGTGGTTGAGGCTGGAGTTGTGGTGGTTGGAGCTGGAGTTGTGGTGGTTGGAGCTGTGGTTGTGTTAGTTGAAGTTGGAGCTGTGGTGGTTGGAGCTGGAGTTGTGATGGTTGGAGTTGAAGTTGTGGTGATTTGAGCTGGAATCGTGGATGCTAGAACTGGAGTTGTGGATGATGTAACTGGAGTTGTGGTGGTTGGAATTGGAGTTGTGGATGATGGAGCTGGAGTTGTGAAGGTTGAAGCTGAAGTTGTGGTAGTTTGAGTTGTAATTGTGGATGCTGGAGCTGGAGTTGTGGGTGCTGTAGCTGGAGTTGTGGTGGTTGAAGTTGGAGTTGTGGTGGTTGATGTTGGAAATGTGGTGGCTGAAGTTGGAGTTGTGGTGGTTGGAGCAAAAGTTGTTGTGAGAGGAGCTGGAGCTGTGGTGCTTACAGTTGTTGTTTGAGCTAAAGTTGTGGATGTCGGGGCTGTACTTGTAGTGGTTGGAACTGGAACTGCTGCAGTTGGAGCAAGAGTTGTGTTTTGCAAGACTGGATTTGCGGGGTCTGAAGTTGTGTTCGTTACGAGTAAAGTTGCGTTGGTTGGAGGTGAAGTTGTGGTATTTTGGGCCAGAACCGCACCTGCTGATCATTCAGTATTATTAATATTAAATACATTCAGAAAAACAACAAAATCAAATAATCTCATTTAAATCCATTATATATTATGATCTCAGTTCAAACAGCTGTCAAAACGTTTTTCAGTGTCCTTCACAAGATATGGAGTTTTTTAGGCATATTAAATTGAATTGAATGTGTTTTTGAGTTAAAGGGCTCTATCTTACACCCTATGCAATGCAGGTGCATCAGTGAAGCAGGTGGCATTACTTTCTTATACCCGGTGCAAATGTTATTTTTGCCCCTTCTGTAAGATAACAAAATCTTCTTGTGCTGAGTCTGTGTGCCCAGGGGCAGGAGGTCTGTAGGTGAAGGCAGAATGGAGGTATGGCTTGGCGCTAACACACCTTTCCTTAACAAATTAGGAATTATTGTGATCATAATGCCTAATTAATCTCAATAGACAGGATGGAATCAAAGCTGTGGGATCGTCTTTAACAGATACGTCACTGACAGCTGGAACAACCTCAGTATTGGTGTCAGCATGTTAATTGGTCCATAAAAACAAGGATCAGACTCTGTCTTTTGTTTACCACGTCCTCTGAAAACATTACAACATTTTTTGTATTGTGCAGCTGTTTTGGTGACGTTAGAAGACAAGGTAGTTCAGCCATCTGTGAACATTATGCATCGGGTGTAAGATAACATTGCCACCTGCCTTACTGACACACTGCGCAAACAGTCCTTAAAGGTAACGAGAGCAGACTCTCTGATTGGTTATAGTATTTTCAGGCAAAGAAACACCCATGAAACAACCATGAATTGATAAGGTGATTGTGCACAGCTGACAGGACTATCCCGCTGTGCCCCAGTGTTGCAGGGGGAGCAGCAGAGCAGGAGACCTCTGCTGCTCCTGGAACAAGACAGCAAAGATGGATCTGGACATATAAATTAAAACCGCTTGCTCCATGGAAGAGTGTAAGATAGGGCTTTTAGTGTTAATCACAATACAAGTTTTTTGAAGAAACTCAAAGATAAATTCTTCAGTCTTTGTTTGTTTGTTTGTTTGTTTTTAAAAATCCATTAACTCTCTAAAGGTGAAACAGCAGCACTTGATGCTGTCTTCCAGCCAGGATTTAGAATCATGTTTTTTCTCTAATATCTTTGACAAAGACCATTTAAAGGTAAATTAATCCACTCTATTGAATCCCATTTCTAGATGTTTGTTTCATTTTGTATAAATAAATTCAACAAATTTACATTCAGATGGCTCAGGCAAACTGTCATACATGTGTGACTGTATGCTCTGCAATCCAGTTTTTGATGTCCAATCTTAATTGTAATAAATAAAACTGTTGAAATTGCTCAAGTTCATTTGATTTCACTACAGTTATTAATTTTATTCAAATGGAAATCAATAGACAGACAGACAATAACATGAACACATGTAGAATGACGTATGTAAAGCAACTGAACATTTTACACTTTGAGAGCTTAACACTACTGCATTCTACCAAGGTACAATAAGGTATACAAAGGTATAGTACAGTCAATTACAGGCATAAAAATATCCCTTTTAAAGAAAGAATATTCAGTGGTTACCTTCTCTAGAGGATGCATGTAAACATCCAAGCAACAATATCCAACAAAGGATTTTTCTTTCCATCATGGCTGGTGTTTCTTCAGACTAATCCAGGCACAGACAGGTATTTAGTCTGTGTCTGCACTTTGCATTTAGTGAATAACTCCTCCCACAACTATGGAGGAAGCGTTAAGGCATTTGTGAAATTCTCTTCCTTCATACACACTGGTAAAACAGCTGAGTCACAGATGCACATTTACAAAATTTATGATACACAAAGCTAAACCATAGAGCTTATCATATGATTGAAAAATCTTTAGTGACCTTACACCATGCAGCATGATGTCAACTGTCAAGCTGTTAAAAAATAACTGGATATGAGTTTAACTTCTTCTGAGCCATGATTGGTAGGATTGAATAGTTTTAACATAGTTGGATCTTGGGT
>JAUZTA010000025.1:4985946-5003526 GCA_034780835.1 Ctenochaetus striatus
ACATATATATATATTACAAGAACAAAATGTATATGTATATTTATATATGTTTAGATATATTTTATTTTATATTAGTATTTATGTTTTAATTTTATTGACATATTTATACTTTCCTACTTCTTCTAAGACTTTTGAATAGGAGCATCTGTAACTATCTGTAAGGCAATTTTCCCTTGGGATAAATAAAGTATTTCTTATTCTAATTCTGATCACTTCATTGGTTAAATTTAGAAAATTTAGAAGCTGTGAACTCTAAGCTTATTTCTATAGGCTGTGACGGTTCTTTATAAAATGATTAAATATTTCGGTCTTTTTTGTTGGAGTTACTTATAACTAATTCAATTTATTTTTAAAAAAGCATACAAACAAATGTGAAAAAAAAATTAAATTCAACAAAGTAAGCTTTCTTTAACTTTAAAAAGGACATTGAGGAGCAATACTTGCTGTGAAACTTGTTCTTGTTAATCCGTGCATTTTTGTTTTGTTTTGTCTTTTTTGGGTTTTTTTTTTTTTTCGAATTAATTACAGGGGATACAGTTATCTTTGGTCCTCTTACAAATGCATGTTGCTTTGTTTTGAAGGATCCCAAGACCAAAATACTGTGAACCAGTGGTATAGATTGTTTTTATATGAGAAGATGAGCATATTTTTGGTAGGGAAAAAAAGAAAGGAGAGAGAATCAATCAATCAGGTCGACCTCTAAAATTTCGGAACAAACAATTTCCGAGATGGGACTTGTTTCTCTCGAAATTTTCGGTGTTACACAGCCTGCTCATGCGCAGTCGTCTACACTTGTAGTGGTTGTCTATTCGAAATCTAAGTGACGCTAGTGCTAACTTGTTGGTTCTGCTGCCAAAGCTGAGTTTGAGTACATAAATGAAAGTTGTGTTTTGTATTTTGGGAAGCCAGTGAACCTCAGATTTGTCAAAATATTGCAGTATTGTGAGCCTTTGCAAAGATAACACCAAATGTATACGTGTCGGGGTGTTAGCATAACTAACTTGCGTTTGTATTGCTAGCTGGCTAACGACGAACAGCAAAGTTTTCGAAGTTATGACATTTTAACTGTTTTTCTTAGCCTGTTCCTGAAATAAATAGATATTTCCCACGTTGACACGTGATTAATGGATGTGTCAACTGCTTTATGAAATATGTTTCTACCGGCAGAAATAAAACATATGCCATTTGCTAGCGTCAGATTTGCTAAGAGCTAACGTTTAACATTATTATTAACCATAGTCAACGACAGTCAAAGATTACTGTATATTTGACTTCTTTAGTAATGTGACTGCAGTCCTGTAAAAACAAAATGGACAGAGAGTTGTTGAGACAGTGTCTGGCGTACCATGGAGAGCCACTTTTCAACAAACTAAAATCTGAACAAACCGAGAACCCTGACTTCCAAGCTGTGGTGTCGGACCTTTGCAAGGCAACGTATCAAAGGTAAAAATCAGCCAGTCAGCACCTGAAGCTCCACATGCAGCTTTTTCTGAAAACCTTCACACACCCCTTTGTCATGAATGTCTCGAGAGCACAGACATGCATTCACTTCTTTCATTGTTCTAATTTTGAGATGCAACAAACTTCTATTATCTGTCTGCAAGTGATTTTCTTGGTCAATGTTTGATCTGTATTTTATAAGGTTAGAAAAGTCAAAGTAAACAAGTAGCTTCAAGTAAAATGTTTTGTTTAATCTCAGATTACGAGTACACAACAATTTAAAATTATGGACAGCTGAAAATCTTCACAGTTTTCAAAGCTGGATTTAAACATTATTTGTATAGTTTTATCATCCAAAAACTCAAAACAGACAATTATGTGTGTTCAGCTTTTTCTTTTGCAAAATTTCAACTTTCTATGCACCTTTATTACAGGTGGTAATTATAAAACATGTGTGACAAAAGATCTATCACTGATGAGCTAATGCTGATTGTTTTTATTGTTTTTTTTTTCGGTTTTTTGTTTGTTTTTTCTTTTGCAGTAAGAGTGATGCTAAGGACAGTTCCCTTGTAGAGCAGTTCATTGCTAGGAAGGCTGACATCCTGTTCAGTCCAGCATGGAAGACCACCACTCATCAAGAAGAGGAGCATGAGGACGAGGATGCAGCAGGTATACACTGGTTTGACCCCAAATCTAAGCCTCTGTTCCCATCAAGCTGTATCATTTGTTTGTTTTGTAAAGCTCTCTGTTCACGCTAAAACACTTGGATGGTTTTAATTTTAGTAGATGTTTTTTGTTTTGTTTTGTTTTGTTTTTTTTATATGGGGACATTGCAATTTAACGTAATTCCAGCACATGTATACTCTCAGTCTGTGCTTTTAATATCTGGCTTGTTTGCTTTAGCCTTCTGCCTTTGCTTTCCTAGAGCCTTATGCCATAATGCCACCACTGGAGTTATTCATGGAGGTGTCTTATGAAGAAAGAAGAGCCATGCTTTACAGAGACTTGGAAAGAGGAGACATTGTAGTTGGGCGGATCAACAACATCAGAGAATATGGGTTGTTTTTCACTCTGCTTTGCACGGCAGGAGGAATAAAGAGAGACATAGAAGATCTAGAGTTATCGGTAGGCCAACAAGCTAAATCAATTAAGTATACTTAAGCTGTATTCTAAACCCTGAAACAGACCAAAACAATTAGTCAGCCATTGTAGATAAAAAAATGACTTGAAGGATTGTCACCTGGCCAGCCAAACAGGAAGTACCAACTGTTTCTTTGAATTCCTGAGGGTAAATTGTACACACCACAGGTTGAGATCTGATGTTTGTGTTTGTATATATTCTGGCAACCTGTTTAATGACTACACTATCAGATATTACTATAAAACACTAGCGACCATATGATTCACTAAAAAAAGGCCAATTTCCATCAAAACAAAGCCATACTTTGTGCAATGAGAGAATTTTTTTTTCTCAAGAATGTTAGCAGCTCATGACTCATAATGAAATCCATCGGAGAGTATAATTTGAGATGGTCACACCTAGCATCTTTTTTCTCTCATCAAATTTTTCCTTAGTCTGTACTTTTATTGTAATCCCCCAAAATGTAATCATACCTTAATATCCTTCTATTTTCTCCCTCAGGCTCTCTGCCACATAAGGGAAATTCCCTCCACCGGAAGCCATGATGATCCTCTGTCATACTACCAGATTGGGGATTTCATCAGAGGTTAGTGTCTTTGTTAGCTTTTCTTAAACACTTTCCAGTGTGTTGAATTTCTTACAGAGCCACACCTTAGGCTTTAAGGTTAGATTTTTGATAAGGTGACTTTTAACTAGTACAGCTTTGAAGGAAAATGCACTTAAATTTGCAAAAGTGGAAACAATTTTTTTCATTTTGCAGTTTTCAGTTGGATATTAATGATCATAATAGCCATTGTCTTCTAGTTAACCCCGCTGTCATCATATGATATTCTGGGATTTGAACTCTTCTCCTGAGTTTTACACTTTCTCATTTTGTAGCTGCAGTGAAAGACATCGACCGCTTCCAGCAGAAAATCTCCGTTTCCCTCCACCAGGCCTCTCTTTCTCCCAGCTTGGAGCACATCAAACTGGGTGTCATTCTCCGGGAGGAGCTGCCCATACACTATGGGTGATTACACAACATGACATCACAAATATAAAACTGAACTCTTAAGACTCAGAAAATTAATACTTAATTATTCAAATTATGTGTTAAATTTTTTAAAAACTATATTCCTAAAATGGTTGTGGAAAGAAAGAGAAAGGTGAAACAACTGTTTTAGTGAACACTAATTGAAACATCAATATTGAATTTATATCGGGATAAAGCACAATGTTTCTTACCATTTTAAGGGTTAGCTGCAGCACCTCAGCCATTCTGTACACCACTTGAGCCTAACCCTAACCCTTTTTTACAAATCAGTTTAATTTCTGACTGTTATATTAATGTTTTCTTTGAGAGGCTCTTTTTCATTTTGTTACCGCCATTTCAGATAAGTAAAACATTCAGGTGATGTGGCACAAATAATTGTAAATGGAACTATTTGTGTCTAGTGTTCATTGTTTTGATGATTGACTCTGACTTGTCCTCTCATAGTCGCAGCGTCAGTGCAGCTGCGGACTCCAGTGAGACATACAAGTGTATACTAATGAGGTGCCACGGGTACCACAACCCCTCTGTGGTAGACTACCTGCTGGAGAAGGTGGGACTTAGTGACACCCACCCACCGTCAATGATGAGAGGACTACAGAGGTAAACATGTTGTCTTGTTTAACCTAAGTGTCACTATGTTTTGTTAGAATTTGAAGAGTTGTTGGGTTTAGGGATTATATTTTCAGTGAAAGACTGATGATTTGGAATAGTTAATTAACTTTATTGTTTCTTTGACTTATTCATTCAAAATTAAGAATCCAAAGAAAGTTGTTTTCACCTAGTTTGGTCAGTTTACTTTAATTGATAAATTAGCATATTGTGCAAGAATGCAAAATTATAATAAAATTGAATACATTCATTGCAACACTGCATTTTTCTTTGAAGTTGTTCTATCATGACCTCACTCTAAAGCCATGACAGAAGAAAAGAAGATGCAGTTTAAAGGCAAATGAACAGCTGAAATAAATGAATAAACAAACAAATAAATAAAAATAGATGTAACAAATAATAAAACTCTTGCACCTTTTAGGAAAAAATAAGATTACTGACAGTGTTCAGAGAATACTTCTTGGACAGTCACTTAAGTTCTTCTCTGTGCCTTTTTTCTCAACAGCAAACTTTTTCAAGAAGAGGATTTTGCCTCAGCAATAAGGAAGAAACAGTCTGCATCATGGGCCTTGAAGTGGTAACACATTCGTTCATCTTTGAACACAGAAAGAGTGTAGATGGAATATTCACATGCTAAATTGTCTATTACTTATCACAGTAAAAAAATAACAGTTTACCCTTAAATATAGTCTTTCTTCCTCTTGTTTCTTCTGATATGGCACCAATAAGAGCACATTTTCCATGTTCTTTGCCTGTCTTTGTTCTTTCAGTGTCCGTGCAGGTGTCGACCATTTTAAACATGGCCGTCATGTGGAAGCCATGAATGAATACAACAAAGCCTTGGACATAGACACTAATAATGTGGAAGCACTGGTGGCCAGAGGAGCTCTGTGAGTTGATCTTATACCACCTGCCACGTATCACTTTATACCATGTCTGAACTTTAGGCCTACATCCTCTGGGAATTGTTTTATGCAGTGTATAGCCAGGCCCTCTGTTACTTTCTGATTTTCACCGACCGTCTAATTTTCATATTTTTGTTTTGTTTTGTTTTGTTTAAAGTTAAAGTTCTTTCACTGGCTGAGCGTGCACATTTGACCTAACAAGAAAGAATGAGGAACAATGCCACTCCTGTTCCTGTAGTTACTTCATTATCTATGCAACAGCAAAAAGCTCCTCTTGGCTTGGTGCCTCCATTGTGTATTAATACAGACATGCACCATTTATGCTTTGAATTATTTATAAAGCACTTCTTTGCTGAGTTAACAGAAAATGACCTCCTTGATGAATTGCATGACAAATAAATGATGCAGAAAATCCCTCTAATGTTGCTCACTTGTCAAGGTTTTCTTGTGTAATTTTACTTTTTCTATTTTATGCATTTAAATTGCAACTTAGACCTTATAACCCTCCTATATGCATGAGAAATGATTGGATTATCTTTTTAGGTTTTTCTTTTGTTCTTACTATGTGTTTCTGTCATTGATTTCTTACAGGTACGCTAATAAAGGCAGCATCATGAAGGCTGTAGTGGACTTTGAACTGGCCCTGGAGAGCTGCCCAGATCACCGCAATGCCAAGAAGTACCTCTGCCAGACACTGGTGGAAAGAGGAAAACAGTGAGTAGAGCTGCCTTTGCTGTGATATAGAGGTAGAACATCATTGAATTCAGTAATACAGTAACATACAAAGAAATGAAAAAAAAAAAAGTAGGATTAATGCACATGTAGCAGTTTCTTCATAGGCTGTTAATTGTTGTTGTTCTGGAAGATAAAAAGGTCCATATTTTATAAATTTAACTCTCAGCTTTAGTCTGAATTAGAAATCAGTAGGATATGTGCCTGGTTATTAGCTTTGAAAGAACTTTTTGTGGGTTATCAAATATATGGCATTGGCTTTGTGAAACAGTAACACTGATCATTTTTCCCCCAAAAGATATTTTTTTAAATTAATATCACTTATTAATAATACATGATGGTAGCAGAAGTGGTAATTTTTTCCAGAAAGAAAGAAAGATAGAAAGATAGATAGTTAGTTAGTTAGTTAGTTAGTTAGTAAGTTAGTAAGTTAGTTTATTGATCTCCAAGAGAAATTCGCATTTCTAGCAGCTTGAATATAGGAGAGATAAAAGTACCGTAATTTCTGGACTATAAGCCGCTACTTTTTTCCGACGCTTTGAACCCCATGGCTTAAACTATGATGCGGCTAATTTATAAACGAAAATAAACAAGGAAGTATGTGACGAAGTAATTCTCAGGCTGTTAAATGTCGACACTGAAGAAGACAGCTTTAGTGGTTTTAGTTGTTAAAGTTAGTGGGTGCGGCTTATATACAGGTGCGGCTTATAGTCCAAAAAGTACTATACAATATATAATCTGACACTTACAATAAAGTAAAACACTGTTGAGACTGAATCTGCAAGTTTTCCAAACAGATGGGAAATTATCAGCTGATGATCAAAGACTGAAAAACTCCATGATTTAAAAGTTTGTTTTGGTTGGGAAACAGGGTTCTCACTGCCACTGATTTATTTACACAGCTTTGGTCGTATCACCATTTTGTTCTCTGACTTTTTGCTTCCTGACTGACACTTACCTGTGACAACACCCACTTACTGTGATCGTATTAAAATCTACAACAGATGTGCTAGGTTGGTATAAATAAAGTGGATGTGGACATTTTAGTTTGATTTGATGACACTTTTTTATTTCATTTAACAGCTGTTTCTGAGCAGGTAGTCTAACAGCTGGGCAGTCAGACATCTAAGGCAACTTTTGAGATTAGTGACTTTGTTCACTTAACCTATCAGGTAGTTAACCTGCTAGCAAGACCAACCATTCTTGTCACGCTTTATTCTTTGCGCTTGTGTCCAAAGCACAGTGGTTCAGACCAGTCAGCATTTGACGATCCCCTGATTACAACAGAAAGAGAGGAGACCGCAATGGCAGCTCCAAAAGCAATTAGCATTGTTGCTACTTAGGCATCAGTCACGTCAAAGCTGTAGAGTATTTCTTCATTGAAAGAAGAGCAAAGAGTGACACTTGAGGCTCTTATATCTTAAAAGATGTTTTTCCTCTGCTTTTACTTGGTTTTGACATTTTGATTTACAGACTGGCTCTACTGGTAAAGCCACTGTTTGGTGTGGCTGATTCGATTGGTAAAAGTCAGCCCATGGTTTGTCTAAACACCTGCCAAGTACTTTAAAGTGCCTGCCCTTTTCAAAACTATTTTCCAGTCAGATAGTACCTCCCATTTGACACTTCTCTGAGCACACGGTTAAAAGTTTATCTAGGACATGGAAGAATCTAAAAAGTATTTGGAATTCCCCATGCTCAATCAACTTTGACATGTACTCATAAAACACAACTGGTCCGGTATGCTCCTGTAATTTGAAAAAAGAAAAACAAAGAAAAAAAAGGGAGCGGTAATAACAATGTGGTGACTCATTATCATTTCTGACTAATATTCGTGACCCTTTAACTCTCAGTCCAACTCTGTGTGTGTGTGTGCGCGCGTGTGTGTTTGTGTGTCAAGGCTCGAAGAACAGGAGAAGCTAGTGACAGCGGAGGGATTGTACAGGAGAGCTCTGTCTATCGATGATTCAAACCCCGAGGCAAAGGACGCCCTGCACAACATCACAGACACAATACAGGTGAGCGTGCCACCGTGCTCACACAAGGGTTTCCTGCAAGATTGTAGGCATGGACTGTGTGTAGCTCAGGCTAAACTTTTAAAGCATATGCTAACAATGATGGGCATACCAAAGCTTTCTGAAGCCTAAATTTTAACATTTTTGTGCATGACTTCTGAAAACCAAAACCAGTCAATAAATAAAACAAGTAATAAAAATAAAAACAAGTGTCTCTTATGCCAGCTTAGCATTGACCAAGACCTGTTGAACCTGCGTAACATCTTAAGCAGCTAAATCAAAAAGGGTTTTGGCTGCCACACTTTAAGAATACTGTTTGGCAGGTTTCTAAGATTAGAGGACAAATTCTGGTAATACACAAGCATGGCCTGTCAAACAGGTTCACTGTTCTGCAAATTTATGATCATTAACCAGTCAAAGAAAAATCATGTGGGACTGAAACTTCCGCATGTCTGCTGATCATTTACTAAGCACAGTATCAGTTTAAGATCTATATTCTGACAGTGATGTGTGTTCAAATGAATTTTTCCTGAAAAATGTAAATCGATTTTATTTGACGTCTTTTATCAGCAGATATCTTGACTTGTCGTCGTAGGAAAAGCACAGTTATCACTAATTATATTAACAATGGCTCCATTGTTAATCCATCACAATAAGGCCTTGCCTTCTCCACATGTACATGAGTATTTTTAAAAGCTGTTTTTTTCTTCTTTGTTTTAAAAAAAAAATGCTGTCAGCTGAAGCACTACTTAAAACTAATCCAGTCCACGGCGCACAATGTACCTGTTCTATGCAGGTTTAGAGTCCCAGTGTCCCAATCTTACTTTGCATATTATAAGATAAAGCCACAAGACTCTAAATCTGCATAAAATCGGTGCGTAGTATGGATCTGGGGGATAGTCAGTGATAAAGATAAAGCCTCTCTTGTCCTGAAAACTGCATCAAAACTATCAGATCACTGGAAATCACATCTAGCAAAGTCTTGACAAGCCCAGACACTTGTGGCTGGTTGTGTGTGCAGCAGTGGTCATGTGTTTGGGTTGCCATGTCTTCTTTTTTTACTTCATCAAGAAAATTTCTGGTGTTCTGCTGTGAACAACATCATCTGAAACTGAATTTGAACGTTGTGAATCATATACCTTACAGTGTTGTTTGTAATACTGATGAAGTGTTTTGGTGTGTGTGTGTGTCTTCAATGCTGGGACTCTGCCCTTTGACCTTCTAACTGCCGCAACCTTGTCACCTGCATTGCGGACGTGCAAAAATAAAAATTGCACGATGTCAACGACTCTTCCATTGGACATTGTTGTGCGCCATGTCCCTGGTCCAAATACGGTAACGTTGAAACCTTCTCTGTCTCAATGTGGAACAAATGCTGTTTGTTTTCTCCGCACATCTCTGCCATTACCTCTGTGCATCCATCTGCTTCTTTGCCAACTACTGTGCTCTTGATTCCCACCACTTCCTCTGTGGTAAATAAATGACTCTGTATATTCCTCAATCATTCTTTCATCTTTGGTTTGTGATCGTGACATTTTTCTGTCTCTGTCAAACCTCTGGCTTCTCCGTTCCTCCCTGTACTTTACAATCCAATTCTAATGACTGAATAAATGAACGAATGACTGATTACCATTTTTGGGGACTCTGTTGCATGTCATGGGTCATGGCCTGTATGTGTTTGAAAATGTGTCTGTGGACTTTGGCCTGCCTTTGTCATGTCTTGCCTTGTCTCGCCCGGCGGCCTTAAAGAAATCGATTCGCTTGCGAGAAGAAGCACTGGCTAAGGAACAGGAGAAAGCTACGAGCAGCCAGACAAGTGCTGAGAAATTGCGTAAGATCTTAAAAGAGGAGAAGAGGTGAGTTGGCTCTGATCTTTAAAGGTATGGTAGGTAAATATACTGCAGATAAAGACACGCAGGTTTCTAAAGAATCAGCTGTTTCATGAGAGTGAAAATTTAAGTGAATGTTTTTCACAGGATGAAGAAAAAAAGAAAGAGGTCAGCCTCTTCCTCTTCCTCATCATCCTCTTCATTCAGAAAGAACTCCTCCTCGTCTTCGTCTTCCTCTTCCTCTTCTCACAGGAGGTCGAAAAAAAAGAAAAAGAAGAGAAAGAAGTCTGAACGGGTTAGCAAGCGCCATCGAAGGATCTCCTCTAGGGAAAACAGGAAAAGTGAGGAGGGTAAGAGTGGGAAAGAGAGGAAGGAGGACGAGGAGGAGTGGTTTCCTCTCCCTCCTAACACCTCTGCCACATTTCTCAACCAGAAAGGAGGCCTGAGGTTCGGAGAGAGGGATGAGGAAGAGGAGGTAGAGGAGAAGGATGTTGAAGAGAGCAGGATTAGTCAGCTATATTCTTTGTCAGCGGCTTCAGGTGATGAAGAGTCTGACTCGTCACACCGAGACAGGAAAAGGAGGAACATAGAAGAGGACAGGAAACGGACTGGGAAAAACGGTGTGGGTAGAAGCCCAAAAAGAGTGGAGAGGAGAGGAAGGAGTAAAGAGAAGAGAGATGAGAGCAGGGAGAGAGGAAAAGAAGATAACAGGCGAGACAGCGACTCCAGGAGGAGAAGCAGCTTAGACGAGAACAGAAAGCGGAAAGTATCCTGCTCGTCGGCAGAGTCTGAGCACTCCCGGATATCAAATTTAAAATCTGAATGTTTAGGGAACTCTGGTTCTGTGTCTAAACACTTGGAGAGTAGACAGGGCTCTTCTAGGAGGAACTCCTTCGATGGTGGTAGGTATGAGAACAAAGGACAGGAGGAAACTAGAGAGAAGGATGATAGAAGGAGAAAAGTCGAGGTAGAGAGACGGAGGTCAGAGGGAGGGAGTGCAAGTTCAGAAGGCCATGGAAATCAGAAACATAGTAGTTTAACCTCAGTTACAGCAGGAGGGCCCAAAAAAGATCTCCCTTCCAACCTGTTGGATATCTTCAATCAAATCGCCCAGTTTGAAAAGGAGAAGGGAGTCAGGCCAAAATAACAAGACAAAACCAAAAGTCCAGAATGTTGCCAATACCAGTGAAATGGACAAAAAAATGGAAATGGACGGATGAAATGGATGTCTGTCCCAAAAATTCATTTATTTTCAACAGTCATGACGATCGTACTGCTGAAGCATTGGCTAAAGGTGTTGCTGATTGAATGTTTCCAGTTGTTCTGAGTTGCCTTCAGTGTTAGAGAAAATGTAATTTTACTTTGAAATGTCTTGTCTTTTACATTTGAGGCCTGTTAGCAACTGTAGTAAATGTTGGATAATAGCTGGTCAAAATGTATTAAAACAGTCATTAAAATGGGTTAAAACTATGAATTAAACTAAATCAGTATCTTCCCAAATAATGTGAGTCCTGTGATATTGTAGAAGATGATGATTCATGTGAGACGTAGAGACCTAGAGAAGAACATTTTTTCTTCTACTTATGACATCTGAAAGAAAATAAACTTGTGTAAATATGACACTATCAGTGACCACAGATATTACATCTTAAGTCAACATTTGTCATTTATGATAATTTACCTGTTTAGAGTTGTTCTTGTTTACATTTTGACATCAATTATTCAGCACAATTATTCATCAGTTGCTGAAGGCTGTAATATTTGTTTTGTTCATCTTAAGCTGTGACTGTTTGTTATATAAGATACCGCCTTATGTTTACTGCCTTGTGCCGTTTGGTGCATTCTTTCTGTGGCTTGTAAAAATCTTCTCCTCAGCAACCCGACTGTTACTACTGCAGTACTTTTTCAAGCTTTACACAATGCAGATTTTGCAGCTGTATTCCAACACATTTTCTCCTCAAGTGAAACCAACTCACTTGAATCAATAAAGCATTGAAATGTTAAAATTACACACTGTCGTTGATGTTGTAGTTATTCAGTGAAGTTTTCTGACTGATTAAGCACTGCTATCATATACATACCAAAGGCATTGTGTTTAATTGGTAAGAACTAATACTGATTTAAACTAATAGACCATAAACATTTCTCTGATTTCATTAACAGAAATGAAGCATCTTAACAATATGAAAATCCTTTATTTATTTCCAGTAGGACAGTTGGGCTCAAAAAGCTTAAACCCTTGAGAAAAATAGTTTGAAATTTTTTTTTAACTAGGATTTCACTTATTCAACACTAACAGTTAGAGCTAAGTCATAACTTTCAAATTCTTTTTTTTTCATATCTAATGAATATCTTGTACCATTTACTAGAAAGTTTCATTTAAAGAAAGTTTCCTTAGCTTATTTTCACCAGTTTTAATTCAAATAAATGCGGACATTTCTGGTTGGAGTGTTTTGAGACTACTAATGGCCCTCAAGGCATGGACTAAATTAATATTACCCTCTATGTAACTGCCACTAGTGCAGAGCTGCCGTGAAATTATTCTGTATGAGGAGAAACTGCTCCCAGTAACAAAGTAAGAAGAATGTTTTGAGGGATGGTGATGCACTTTGGAGAGATTTTCACAAACTAACATCATTTTCATCCAAATCGAGACCAAAACAGACAGAATCAACATGAGGCATCAAAGGCCAAGTGGTTATTGTACCAATGAAAGAGTCCAAGTTTTAACTTACAGGCTGCAAAGAGCTTGCATATTCCAGGGCCATAGACCTTAATGTGAAAGCAACAGAGCTGAAAACCTCCGGTCAAACTTGGTAGTGGAAATATTCAGCTGTTGGGCTGTTTCAAGTTGCTTGCACAGGATCGGCTACATACCTGCCCGAGAAAAATACCACTGTATATTGCAAAGGTATGCTACCCCTTCTGGCTCCGTAATATGTGTGAAGGGAGTTTCATTTTCCAGCAGGATATTGATCCTGAACATGCATGGAAGCCACTGTATACCAGGTCTGTTTGATGTCCAAGGATGAGCAAGCTCTGACGGCTTGTGCAGCTTTTCCTCCATGGTCACTGGACCTCAACTTTACCTGAGAATAAAGTGAAAAAGCCCAAAAGTGAACAGAGAAAATAGCAACATCACAAGACACTGATCTGAGTTACTTCTGTCCAAGGGTTGGTTTTTGGTTTTTACAAAATTAATGTATCATGAAATATTTCTCTTTTAGTATGTAGATAGTTTTGTGGGTTTTGTTGCCTTGTTGGGGATTCAATGCTTTGCCTTCACTGGGTCCCAATTCCAAAGTTTGAGAACCAAATCATTTTTCATGTTCAAATTGCTCCAAACAGTTCAAAATCAGCTGAGCAAACCAAATGAAACCAGTTATGTGTTAGTTGAAAAACTGTGATGTGTGAATAACTGTTGAATCTGAGAAGGAAGACATGTTACTGTTAAGTTCTGAGCCATAGCAACAATGTGTGTGTCCACCTGGCTGGTCCACCTTGTTTGCCCTCACTGAAAATATCTCAGCAACTGTCATGTAAAGGACAGGAGGAAAGTAGAGAGAAGGATGATAGAAGGAGAAAAGTTGATGTATTGTGATGGAATTTTGTACAGACATTCGTGGTCTTTTACTATCCCAAAATCCCGAATCGCGAAAAACCACTTAATGAAATGGCAAAAGGATGTACAGACTCCTGTTCTCTCAGATGTTTTATTCTGACTGGGATGATCTCTTTTTTTCTTGCCACAACTTCTTAAACATTTTTGTTCATATAAAATTGTTCAACTACAGGATGGATTGCCATTAAAAATGGTTCAGACATTCAAAGGGGATGATTTCCTCTTGACTTTTAATCTAGCATCATAATCAGGTTAAAATTTCTTTTTATCTGCTTATTTTTATTAATGATCAAATCTAATCGACCCTTAGCTATATTCTTGTGTTTGGCCCAAATTAATAAGCAAGCTAAGCTAATTTTTTATCAAGATAATGCCATCGTAACTGCTGCACATCAACACATTTGCTTTTGTCAGCATGCTAGCTCATTACCATTACCATTTAGCTCAGGGCACTGCTATCTAGCATCATAGAGCAGCTAGCATGACTGAGGACTTTTGAATCATGATGTGGGCACCACAAAAGGAAAAAATGAGTCACCTCCATGGAATTAGAGAATTAACTCTTAATATGGACTTTTGAGATCCAAAACCCTTTGACTGGCTTGATACTATCAGTTAATAAGTGAGCTTGATGAATCATTTTTGACCTTGGTCACAAAACCTCCACACAGAGTCAGCTTTGACCATAGAAAACATTGAGCAGCTTTAGGAGACCTCCAGCTCATGTGTGTAAGAGGACCTTGAGAGCAGATTGTTGCAAATTGAGAAACTGTTTTCCCGTTTTATGATTTGAGTGAATTGACCCTTTAAGTAAAGTTGTAAGAATGTTTTTGCTACAATGAAGGAAACAGTAAATGCCAGATATCAGGAAATGTCATCTTTTTGTAAACTAACATTTTTCTGTCTTTTTTATCTAATTTTTTTTTAAACCAAATAAACTGTTTATTTTTATCCTACATAAATCATCATTGTTTTATAGATGCCTAAAAACATATGTTTTTCTCTCTTCGTATAAATTAGCATATCAACCCCACAGTGGCTTCATGGTTTATTGGTGCTTTAAGCTACTTGGTGTCACAAATTTGATTAAATAACTGGACACACATACACACCAGAGGCTGTGCAACCAGCCGTGCATCGCCCCGTACCAAAGTAGCTTACTTCAGGCTTAGCTGCCAACCTATTGCTTTCCTCCTCCATCATTACTGGCTCCATCATCAGTGATGCTGTAGAGAGGCTGCATGTCCCAGTCTATCTTGTTAGGGCAGATTAACCACTAATATACAGGCAGTAAAGAAGCCTCTTCATCTAATACTACTGTACACACAGACTCCTGATCCTGTCCTCCCTGTCTCAGACGCCTGACATCTTAATCTTAATAAATACCAACTACAGGAGACCCTGCAGTCATTGCTCTAGTCTCAGTGAGTGCTCACTTTCTGGGTCATCATTAGTCCTATAAAGAGGCACTGCAGAGTTTTTGGTCCTGAGCAAGAAGCATCACTGAGCACATGGATTGTCCTGGTGCCACTGTGCATCCTAAAGATCACTGGTGTATGTGTGGTAGTCTGTTTTTGGACTGTGCTTGCAGTTTTTGTTGTTTGGACACAACACTGGATACAACAAAAATAGAAAACATAAAAAGCAAATAGACAACACAAAAAGCTGCAATGGCAATTATGTTATGTTCAATTCGATTTTTTTTTACATTAACTCCAAGTATTTAGCTCAATAAATAATGCCAAAAAATGTATCATATATGCTGATATAAGAAATAGAATTTTTTATTCCCGCCTAAAAAAATATTTAAAAACTAGCTTGGGAAGAGAAGTGTGATGTCTTTAATACTAGACCTGAATAAAAGTAGCAAAAATATATTCTATGCACCTTTACTTGCCACAAACTCAGCTTTAGCAGCAGAAAAGTAAAATTTGGTGTTGCAGCTAAACTTTATTCTGTTTGACCTTTTTTTGAGGTTCTCATCACTCTATTTAAGAAAAATGTTAATATCTGGAATTGTTGTCAAATCATCAGCACACAGATTCAGAAAGTATTAATTTTCTCATCCTTACTGAGGCATCTGATCTGCAGCTCTACAGCTGTCCACTGGAGGGCAGTGGCATACTGTGTCTGTGGACACCAGTGTGCCACTGGACACCAAGGATTTAAGGCGGTGGATTTTACTCAGGAGAAACACAGTAGCTGCCTACCTTTGAGTAGTGAAATTGCATTTAACATGAATTTATGTTTTGATCCACCTGTGAGAAAATGTGAAGTAGACAAATCTGGATCTTTATAGTGGTTTTAATAAAGGCACAGCCTTAATGGCTTTTTTAGCATAGGTGTTGCTGGAAAACCTAGCTCTTCAAACATATTTTACTTGGAATCAGTATCATAAAAAATCATCTTATAATAATGAAATAAGACTTTAATTTGTATATTCAGCTCTGGGCCCTTTTTTACCTCCACTCAGAACCTCCTACTGGTTTGTAAGATTTGGTTTAGTAACTTTTGGGAGACAAAACAAAAAGAAAAGTTACTTTCAGTTTAAATATTAGAATATAATAAAAAATAAAAAAAGCAAAGGATACAAGTAAGTAATTAGAAAGAAAGAAGAAATTCTGCCAAGGCTGCCCCTCATAATTATGGTCTTGTTTAAACAAGCATCGTTTTTCAGTCAAAGCGTCAGAGTATTGTGATAAATGCCCATCACAGTTTTTTCAGAGCCAAAGGAGTTTAAGTCATCATCATTTGTTTTGTTCAAAATTAGTCCAAAAAGCAAATATCCTCAGTTTATGAATATTTAAGAAAAAGATAGGAAGGAGATCTGAATCAAATTATAATAATACAAAAAAAGAAAATTTAAATGAGGAGGTAGCTACAGGCATGGGCCACAGTTATCAATTAACTTAGGAGAGTATGGCTTGTAAGGGTCAGGTAAAATAGTGTTTTCTAAAGACAAACCAATTTTTTTACAATCTGTTCATTTGCCTCATGAAGGAGGATAAAATTATCTTCTTGTTTATCGCTCCATCACTTATATTGGGAATCTTATTAACCTAATAATGGATAAGCAACAACACTGCCATGCATACAGGCGCAGAGAAAACCTTGTCACTGTCCTTTTCTGCACACCTGAAGGACTTTATTTGCCTTGGAGATTAAGTCCTGACCCAGCATTATTGCAATAAGCTGAGAGTGAAAAAGCAGTAGAGAAAGAAAAGAAAGAACGACAGAGGGAGGGAGGACAGCGTGACTGCTGGAGGAAAAAGAAAAAGAGGACCTTTAGTCCTTGGAGGTGTGGGTCCCTCTGCTAGTTCGGGAGGTCAGCAGCAGCAGCAGCTGTCCTGCTTGACCGACTCTGATGAAGCTGCAGATTCTCCCCTCCATGAATCATCCCGCTCCATTCTCCTCCTCCTCCTCTGCTCCCACCTGGACTCCTTTTCACAAAGAGAGGGGATTCCTCCTCTTAGGCCTCTTTCTTCAGCACTGAGGCAATCAGACTGTTGAACACGCAGAAGGAGATGAGACATTTTAAATTAGTGTTAGGAGAGGGGGAGAGAGAGAGAGAGAAGGGGAAAATGACATTTTTCATTTTCTACAATAAAAGGCACTACATTGAATTCTCGGAGCATGACAATACGGAGGAGTAAGTAATGGAATAGGAGCAGACGTGGTGTCTGTGTGTTAGTGGATAATGAGGAATTTAAAGATGTACGGTCCTCTGCTGCCATTCAATCAGACTCTCACCCCGTCGCTGTCACTGGCACTCATCTCAGCGCTGTCACAATACTGCAGAGACTCAAACTTCTTCTACAGCGGGACACATTTTTACATTTTTTTTGCGTAGTCCTCTGTAGACCTGGTTAGAAGAGGTTTGGGGCAACAGCTCATCCAGTGGTGGAGTAACTATTCAGACTCTTTACTTAAGTAAAAGTACTGACATTACACTGAAAAAAATACTGTTAAAACTAACAGTCTTGCAGTGAAATGTTACTAGAGTAAAGTTTACATGTTTTCCCTTTTACTACCAGAGACTTAAACAGCCTGTTAGTGTGTCCCCTTGTATTCCCTTCATTTATAAATTATTTTGCTCTCTTATATTTTACTCAGTGAATTAATATTACCTAAGCATGTGTCTGCACACCTCCAAATAGCAGCTTTGCAAGGGTAAAATAAACCAAAAAAATTCTTAAGTGCCCTATAACTCAACATGTGCATGGCTTGTTGTAGGACATTAAAATAGATTTGCAGGAG
>JAUZTA010000025.1:5022391-5036912 GCA_034780835.1 Ctenochaetus striatus
AAGTACTTGAGTAGATGCTTGTTGTTTTTTTTCATCACTAGCATTCAAGCTCCCATTATGGAGAAATACCATTTTAATATGTTTTTTTTTAAAGCAATTGAGGTAAAAACTTTGCATTTTATCAACACAACATGTTGAACAACAGCAATGGCTGAAGTCTATCAACTGTAGCTTCATTTTGTCTGATGTGATGAAGGATTTCATATGGAAAACACACTTGTGTTTCACTTGAATGTGGCTTATTCAAAATTGATCTACTTCCTGGCCAGAAATGTCAGATGTGACACTGAATGGCTAGTGTCTCTAAAGCTGTGTGTAATTGTGCGTCATTAATCAGGCCTCATATTGTGCAACATTGCTCAATAAGCCATAGTCTTTTTGCTCTGTTGCTTTGGATTTGGTTTCGCATGTCTCAGCTGACACAAACGTGATATATGTTTCCCAGCTGTACAGGTCAAGAAGTGTTTTATGGAACAGTTTTTCTATTGAAAGCCCTCACACATTTTGATGAGTCCTTACACGCTGTTCATTCTCAACAGGGACAGAAACCAGGAGCAGTGTATCATCTGAGTGCATCTCCTGCTATCTGGGATGAATATATCAGCTCTGAGCAGACAGTCCCTGACATTTAGTGATCTGTGATGATCACCATAAACCTTACACCATCAAATGTCAGACTTAAGTACTTGCCAGAGATTGCAACTGATCTGATGTACATCATGGTTCAAAGAACAAATACTGCAGGCCCAGTCCCAATGTTCACCCTGAGCCTTAAAACACCGAACCCTGGCAGACTTTAATTAACACCGGCCGCGCGCTCAGCGGAAACGCATGAGTGCAGGAAGGTGCAAGTGTTCGAGAGGCTTTAGCAGACGGTGAAATCACAATGTACCAGGGGCATCGTAAAGGCAAGCTCATAGTTCATCTTTCTGTGTCTGTAGCTCACTCTACACACATTCATGTGAAAAATCACCCATTTTTTTTATTATTCTATTCTGGTGTGCTTTTAGGCTGCCCATCATGGTGTCAGGAGCTGAGCCATGCAAATGATTTCAATCAAACTACCAACCTTTTTTTCACTGGATGATCCTCTGTTCTTTCTCAGCCCCAGATGCCTGCTTAAAAACACTGCAAGGAAGTACAATGAATATTATTTTAAGAATAAAGGTTAATTGACAGTGTGCCAGCGGCAGGGTTTCATGTGCATAAAAAAACAAGTACCTCTGTTTGACCTCTGCTCTGACTTCAGGAGATGACACCAATAGGGCGTCATGTACAGTAGCCCAGCAAACATGCCCTTGCAGGCCCACTTAGGGAAAGTGTAGGTTTACTATTGGCATGTGTGGGTGGGGGTGACCTCTGAAAATCAAGCATTTGCAGAAAATGACATTCCTTGACAGTTAATCAAAAAAAAAAAAGTTAAACCCATAGAATTAAAGCTGAAAGTCCAATTTTCTGTCCACAGTGGCCCCACATGGGCCCCAGAGGGGCATGTTTGCCCCTCGTTTCCATGTTGAGGGCACCCAAAATAACATTAACTTAAATATAAATTTGGCAAATTTCTTACTTCGTAGACAATTCTGCCTCATACTTAGGGTGAGTTAACTTTTTTTGCTAGCTGGACTGCTGTCATGGTTGCCTGGTGTTTCTTTTTTTTTTTTTTTTTAAGGAAATATCTATTTTTGATAGTTGGCACTTGTTTGGTAAATGTTAGCAATCCAGTTAGCCAACTTAATGTCAGGAGCAGTGCAGCTTTGTGGTCGGTGCAGAACATACAAGGTCAACACTGACAATTTATAATGTCAAGATCATGTTTTAACTTGTAGGCAATTAGAGAAATGGACATGACAAATAATACATATTGTATACTATAATTTTTAATGATTAATTAGATTATTTATTTTTTATTTCCCTTATATTCATTCCATGCCTGTAGAGTGTGACCACATAGTTTGGGTTGCACAGGAGCTTACTGACCAGTCAATAAAATGAGTTAATTTTAAACATTCGTCTTGCAGGTAAAGTCATTAGACTTTATCTATCTAGGAGTTGTGGCTAAAGATACTCTGATATGGACAAGTTTTGTAAAAGTCAGCTGATTGCCAGAGTCAGAGGGATTCATCCTCTAGGGGTCATGAAAGCTTCAAAGCAGTGTTGAGGAGCCTTGATACATAAGCTCACATTATGGCTTCTTAAAATCTTCTGTTCATGCATCAAACGGTCATCATCCATCACTACAGCTGTCCATATATTTAGTCTCAGTGGTCTTAAAAACATGCAGCATGTCCCCAGCTCTGGTCACAAACACCAGTTACCTACACTCTATGGTGTAATCCCAAAGGGCCTATCATTCATTTCCTGTTTGCTTGCACTTCACCGTAACCACTCTGCTCGACACTTGTTCATGAGTGAAAGGAAGACAGAGCGAGTCACAAAATACAGAAAATCCATACATGCAGGCAGGCGGACACAGATCCAAGCTCTGCGCTAAAAAGATCCAGATTTATTGAATTATTGGAATCAGACATGACATCATCCAGCTGACCTGATCGTCGCAATTCAATATATATTTAACATATATGTGATGATGTGGCCTCCAGTGTTGCCTGAACACCGTGGCAACTTCAGCTGGCCTGCAGAAGATTTCTTTCCGGTCATCAGTAATATTCTCTCAGCAAACTGCCACATATTGTTTGCTGCTAGGTGGAATTAAGCTTTGTGTGCTGGTGGGCTGCTGGGGGGGTGGGGGGCATTTTTGTGTGATATGGGCCATTGACTGCTTTTCCATAGCTCAGGAACAATAATGAGATTTTTCTCTTTTTTTTTTTTCAGAATATCAGTGCCGCCATTCAGCGCACTGATTGTGTTTATGAAATTGTGCATACATCTCTCAATGCTGGAGCAGAGGAAGGGAAAGCTATTTTCAAAACATTAGCAAATTGTTTTCTGTTATTGTGCAGAGATTGATAAGAGTATGTGTTGTCTGAACACACAGCCACACAAACACACACACACACAAACATGCACACGCGCACACACGCACACACACAGGAAAAAAAGACATAAAAAAGCCAGAAATTGCCTATTGTTCCTCCCAACCACAAAAAGGGGGGAAAAAACTACTTAAAAATACATAAACTATATCACCTTTCTTTCATACTGCCATTAAGCTGTAACTACAGTTTATTCAGTTGTTGTCCAAAAAAGGTTTAGGTGTTTTTCTGCTCTAAAAATATCATGTCTAATATACTTTCATGCAGCTTATTTGCTGTTTATTATTCATTATTTATCACAGATCCTGTCGTGTTTTTCATGTTTGTCATGCACTACAGAGCAGCTTATCAGTTTTTCTTGATGAGATATAACACTGACCTTGAGTTTGACCTTGCCTTTGAAACCTCCGGTGTATTTCTCACAAGCAGATTTGTTTCAAATTGCTTGAGATTTCCCCACAAATTACCTTTTATCTGATAAAACCTCTGTGTGGTCATGTTAACTGATATTTTTTTCCCTTCCTAATGCATGGTAGGTTACAGCTCTCAGCAGCGTTTGCATCGACTTTAAAGGCAGTGAAACTGGTTTTCTGAGCTGTTCACTGCCTTGAAAAAGCATGGCAATGTTTGTATCATAACAGCAATACTTTGTAGAGACATTCTTTGATGATCCCATATCAGGGCTGGATTACACGGCGCTGTGATGTAGCTCTTACCTGACAACAGAAGTGTCAAAATAAATATTCTGTGCCCCTTTGAGGCCATTTCTCTGACACATTTTTTTTAATTTTCACCGTTTCTACAAATCCAACATGAAAGCTGTTGAACCCATCTTCTCAAACAACATAGCAAATATTTCTGCAAGTCTTCGTAGATTTTTATGGCTAATTAATTAACGGGAGGACCTCCTCCTGGTGGAGGTCTCTTCCATTTAGACAAAGATGTTTGCGTGATGTGTCGAAAAATAATCAGCCTGAAGATGTCTTACGCTGAGAAACATTTTGAAGTAAAATGTCATGCGTTAGTGGCACATGCTGCATCTTTTCTGCTAGAGCAATATTGGATTTAGCGGGCTAAAGAGTCCTACACACACATACACACATTCATCTCTCATTAATATAATTGCTGTCGTAAACATTTTAGGATGCCTCAGTACAGGAAAGACTGGAAATGTTGAAATCTGACTGGCATATTTTTCCAAACTAGAGGCCACAGGCTGGAGAGTGGCTGTAAAAAGCCAGAGATTTGCAGCACCAGGCCAAGGAACCATTAATCTATGGGTAATGATGGCATCATAACCAATAGCTTTTCTCCCCTTGGCATTTGCTTTGTAGTTTTTGCTCTGTCCTCCAGTAATAATTGACAGTCTTACCTGCTTCTACTGTGCAGTCTGTTGCTCACTAGTTTTCTCTAAGGCGGCTATTGATCCTGGAGCATCAGATCCATGAAGACAATGATGATGAACAATGAACAGACAGCTGCATCCCCTGTGATCTGGACCAAAACTGATGGCCTTTGTAAGCATTTAATGCCTCGTCTGGTGGATAATATGAGAGAAAAGGTGGACACAATATGTGGATTTTCTGAGTCAGTTCGCTCAAGGCCTCATCCGATTTTCATGCCGCCGGCTGCAAAGAGCTCACAGGTCTAAATACTGAGGCTATAATAACTTTGACTTAAAAAAAAAAGGACTACAAGTGTATGTTTCTTTTCTGTCTGCATTTAACCATGAAAGGTTGGAGATTACGATTCTAAAAATGTTTTTGTTAATTCTATTTTAATACTTAGAATTATGGTTTGTTAATCTTGTGCAGCTAATAAAATAAGCGAACTATTACGTAAACAGAAAAAACAACATGACAAACTCGTACAGTTTCTCAAGAAATTTCAAGTGAGCCTGATCCTGTATGCGATCGCAGGAACACTGTGAGAACTGAGTATGTTGTATGAATGAGTATGTAGAGAATCATAATCTGTGTGACTCAGTTAGACAGATGCTGCGTCTCATTTAACTGACTTCCACACTCACACTTGTTATTTTGAGTGCAGAAGTGTGTTCAAAATTAGAAATGTGGCAAAATAAACAGTTTCAAACTGAGAACATTCAAAACAATTGAGAGTGAAATGTTGGACACTACTTTCACTCAGTAAACACCATCTTACCAACGTAGTGGATGCTGACGTTAATGTATCCATAGCATTTTGAAATAAATTATTTTAGAAAATAGCTAAAAGATAATATCTAATAATTGTGACTAAGTGAAGCTTCATATCTTGACTGGAGCAGCAGCATTGCCTTCAAGGCCCTGTGTGTACAGATATGACCACATTTCACTAAACATGAATGTATTAATATAAACAGTTCCATCAAATCTGTTTAATTTTTCTAAGCTACTGATACTACTGAGCAAATACTTCAGATTTCTATTACAGCCCATTGAGTAACATAAAATATGTAATCTCTGAGTCTATTAGTTTTAGAAAAATACAGTTATAGTTGAGCTTTTAGTTGAATTTATTTCATCAGATAGTCGTGTAGATGTTTAAACATTATTTAATGTGATTAAAAGCTCTGGTTGGTTGGAATCCATTATTTGAAAGAAAAGAAGTCGAGGACAACCTCACGCTGTGTTTTTCATTTCTGGTAAGTGTACACTGAGCATCTTAGATTTGTGACAACACCACCCGGAAAATTCACACACTGTGCAAGTAAGTACATAGTGTACACAGTAAACTACACTGAGGTAAATAAATAATGCATCCAACTTGAGACACAGTTAGGGAGAAAAAGTAAAAATGGCAAACAAAACACAAATGTATGCAAAGTACAAGACAACTTGAGAGAAAGCCAAATCACAGGGATAAAGACGAGATCAGAGACAGGTCAAAGAGAGAGACAACAAAGAGAGACAGAGAGAAAAAACAGTTTAGAAATGACAGAAAGTCAGTCCAGGAATTAGACAATAATTTATTTAACCAATCACAGTCAGCTATTTTCATTTCTGCCCGGTGACTGCTGAGTTGCTATGGTGATTGAGGCACCCTGAGGGACAAGAGAGGGAGGAGCAGTGAGGGCAGATGCACACGCAACACTCAATTAATTTAATGCAAAACTATTGCTCAAACTCTGAGTTATAGCTGAAAACTCATATCTGCTCTCACCAAAATAAACACATGGTAAGAAACAGCAGATCACACTGAACACGTTCGTGTGAATTTTATTTTTGTGGGCTCAAAAATGTGATTGTCACAGCTTGAGAAAAACCTGGTGCTTCTTTCCTTTTCCCAGAAAATTCCATTTTTATCTAAAATGGGAGCTAATGGGACAGTTGGCAAGCGCTCCTGTTGCTTAGTGGCCCCTGCAGCCAAAAATGTACGTCAGTTTGCCTCCACAGTTACACTTTTGTGATCAGCACAAATTTTCTACTTTTAGATGGAAAAATTTTGCGCAACTAGTGAAATTTGTGTGATTTGAGGCAAGTTAAAAATATTCTTTATAGATTATTTTCCATCTTTTCTCAACTTAAGCAGTGGTGTCATCCATTTCCAAACCATAAAAGCCTATTATAAAGTCAGAAACAACGTAAAATTGGAACAAAAGTGACCTGCATTTTCTGAAAACAGTTTTAGTTATCAAAAACCCCTTTTAGCCACAAACAATCCTACATTACGATCTGTTTGAACATAAATCTCCTTTCAGTGCTGAGCGTTGGTCAAGAAATGAGGGTTTCAGCCATGTTGACATTAATGTTTATTTACCAAAACTTTGGAATTTTATTATTATTATTATATTTATTATTATTACAAAAAAACATATGGCAAACCGCTAAAAAAGTTGTAATACATTATTCTCATATTACAGGTGCCAGAATGAGAATGTCCACAAGGACTTTAAGAAAGCTGTGGGAGCATGTCGCATCTCATACTGCCCTGAGACCAGCCAACTAGTTATTGTGGTAACTGGCTTGTTTTAACCGTATGGTAACATTGTACTGCTTATGATAACACTAAGGCTATCTGATCTGTGTCAACTTTGTCCTAGTCAATGTTCAAGTTGACAAAGGAGCAGCTCAACATGTGATAATTCTTTCTTTATTTTCTCTTTGTGTGTACGTGTGTAGTCTGTCAATGACACAACAGTGAAGCGTGTGTCTTTGCTAAGTGACATGCACCTGCGCAGCATCAGAACCAAGCTGCTGCTAATGTCACGTAACCACGAGGCTACGAAGCACCTGGAGGTCAGTACACAACAGAACATGGTGGTTAAGTCAGCGAGTCACAAAGGTCACACATAGTCACACAGTATTAGTTTCTGTCTGGTTATTTGGTCATCCTAACTTGAAGAGCACATATCATACGACCATACCGTAATATTTTTTACATGAGTAACATTTTTGACTCTTTACGAAGATTAAGTTTACATTTTTTAAAATCAGTAACTTTTGGTTTTAAAAATAAGGTTCAGGGGGATGGATTACTTCAAGGACATCAGTGTTTTTATACAATACCTAATGACAAATCAAACTTTGCTTTTGCATTTGTGTAGAGCTCCAGGCAGCTGGTGTCATCCTTCCAGGAGGAGTTTGTGGTGAGACCGGATCTGATGGGCCTGGCCATTGGCAGCCATGGCAGCAACATCCAGCAAGCACGGAAAGTTGCAGGTGTCACTGCTATTGAGCTGGATGAAGAAACTGGAACTTTCAGGATCTATGGAGAGGTATGGTGTTGTGTGCCTGAGCATTGGTGTGAGAATTAGTATTTTAATGATGGGACAGAGGAATGAATACGTATGAGTCTAAACAATACCAGAAGTTAAGAAAAAAAAGTGTGGACCTGTGGCCCCTTTTGCTTTAAGTCGGCAGAGGCAGTGAAGAAGGCCAGGAGCTACCTGGAGTTTCTGGAGGACTCTGTCCAGGTGCCCAGGAACCTTGTTGGTATGTAGAAACACATTCACTCTATGAGCTGGGAAATCCCCCAAACTTCTGTTTAACAATTGTGTGTAACACATTGCACACCAGTTGTCTGATAATAACAACATCTGTTTAACTCAATAGGAAAACAAAACCTTAAGAATAACAATATAGTGTCTCAAAATACAGGAATCCTTCATATACCACAGTTATTTACTCCATTGTAAAGTGCTTTCAGTTTCACTTGTTCATTATCTTTTAGATTTACAACTGTGTTTCATTTTTACCACCTGCTTTATCATCCTTGTTGCTTCTCTTTAACCTAAGGCAAAGTGATTGGTAAGAACGGTAAGGTCATCCAGGAGATTGTGGACAAGTCGGGTGTGGTGAGGGTCAGGATAGAAGGAGACAACGACAACAAGCAACCCCGACAAGAAGTAAGCCTGCTACTGCCACGCCTTTAATAATACTTATAAAACTGCTGTAAAGTACTGATAAGTGTCCCATGAATGTTGTTTGCTCTATACAGATGATATTCACATCCTCTTTCCACTTCAGTCCCATACTAACATGTGCGTTGTGTTCATGTGTTTTGTTGACACAGGGAATGGTCCCATTTACTTTTGTCGGTACAAAGGAGAGCATTGGCAATGTCCAGGTCTTGCTGGAGTACCACATCTCATACCTCAATGTAAGAATACCAATTTGTGTGTGTGTGTCTGTGTGTGTGCAAGAGTGAGTTTAATTGGAGGAAAAAGGGCTCTACTTCAATGCATGATGCCAATTCTTTGCCCTCACTTAATGCCACATTGATGCCACAGTGATGCATATGCTTTGCTAAAGTCAAAAGTGTAACACTGCTTTGATTTTGCACTGTGCATGTATTCAAACTTCACTTGAATGCATCATGAAGCAGCTGCACCTCTTTTTGTGTTGATCAGTCTCTGACACAGACAGACCATAAAGGGCAGAGGAAGTGCACCTTAAGGGGATATTTTACAGAAATTGACCAACATTAGCACATGGTTGGTGTTAATTTTGATCCCTGCTGATGGCAAACTTTGTAACCAAATCTCAAAACTTATTATGATTAATGAACATTTTAGAATACCTAATACAAAATGCAAATTAAATACTTACTTTCACATGCTTTTATGTACTTACTTATATGTTGGGTATGTAAAGATTTCCTACAAAAACTATAAGTTTCCTAGTCCGCCATAAAAACTTAGAACACTCTTAAGGACTCTGAAGGACTCTAATACTAAACTTTGTGTTGAAAGAGCAAAAGCCATATATTTTAAATGTGGCTGTTCTTTTTTAACTCATAAAATTAAACACCTGATGAAAAGCACCAGGATCTGTCAGACTCAGCTCATGGCAGTCAGCCAGTGATTGGATGGTCACATCATGGGTTCCTATGGTATAAAAAGCAGCTTGTAGCAGCTGCAGAAAAATTACATTTTTTTTAGTTTATTACACTTTCAGGCTAGCTCAGTCCGTCATGGTGAGCTTCCTTTAAGCTTTCACTATTGACCAGCAAGTTGTAGTAGTAACAGTTTCTTAGTACAAATACATGGTGACTGTATTTATCATTTCAGTCTGCAGAGTTGTTACTGCCATACTTAAGTCTCAAACTTGTGATAATCTTCATAGATAATCACTTTGCTTTTCTGTGGTGTGTGTCTCACTGTATGCATTTTGCACTCTGTTATTTGTGTGTGCGTCCTGTGCTGTTTTGCATGTTTTGTGCTGTGTTGGTTTTTCGTGTGTGCTTGTTTTGCACTGTGTGTGTGTGTATGTGTATGTGTGCTTGTGTAGGACATGAAGGAGCTTCTTGCAGAGAGCCAGCAGCTAGAGGAAGAGCTGAGGCAGTATGTGGATTATACACAGGGAGGCAGCCTAGCAAGATTCAGAATGCGCAACGCAAGGCACACTGGATGTGATGTAGATGTGTGTATGATGATTATGCATGTGTATCCAGTGATGACCAATCCTAAGAAAAAAAAATACATGTCTCAGCGATTTGCCTAATTTGCTCAAACACACCCAAAAAAGTAAATTATCCACATTGTCTGGTTCTTTCTTCCCTTTGTCTTAAAATCTTTCTTGAAATCTTATTCTTTACCCTTTAACTTTCCCCTGTAGGAGGTTGAGCAGCTTCGTCTGGAGAGGATGCAGATTGATGAGCAGTTACGTCAGATTACCCAGGGCCACCGATCAGCTGACCGAGAGAGAGGGGAAAGAGGAGGAGGGTATAATACAGATGGCAGTGCCAATGCCTCTTCCTCCTCTTCTCATGCCACTCGCTCTTACAATGGTCGAGGGCGTGGACGCAGAGGCCACAACTACAGCACTGGATATGGTAGGCACCTTTTTAAAACCAAATATTTGCTGGCAGAGACAGTTTAAAATGCCTGTGTAAAAATGTGCAAAAATCTGATGTGAAACTTCTTAGCCTCCTGACCTTTCTGTGTTGCTGTCTCTCAGTCTTATTGTGTTCACTTGATCTTCCAGGCACCAACTCAGAGCAGTCCAACGCATCTGAGACGGATTCAGAGCGCAGGGATGAGCTCAGTGACTGGTCCCTTGCTGGAGAGGACCAGGACAGGTGATTTGTGTTTTTATCACAACCAAATCCAAAATGTGGAGCGGTTTGTAGTTTTAAGTTGAAGCTGTGTTATCACTACAAACATCTCTCTTATGTGCTTATATAGCACTGAGCATGCCTATGCTTAAGATACCAATTTTTTGATTGATTGACTGATTTGTGTGCCTGACTGACTTGAAGGGAGAGAGAGAGAGGCTCACGTCCACAAAGAGATGGTCGCAGGAGACCTGGACCCGGCAGAGGCCGAGGAGGGACTGGAGGACGGGGAAGAGGAGGAAGAGGAGGATACAATAGCAACAGCTCTGGTGAAGGATATTTGGAGAGATAGATAAAACACTTTTCTCTTGTAAAAGCCTTGTCATAGAGTCGTTTGACTCATGTTATAACCTATTTTGTCTGTATCTGGCAATGCTCTGCAACAGGACCTCGGGACCATGAGAATAACCATCCCTATGGAGCCTTGGAGACAAACACTGAGACAGACCAGACAGCTGATACAGATGCTAGCGAGTCCAACCTGCCCGCAAACCGACGCAGACGATCTCGACGACGCAGAACAGATGAGGATGCCACACTGATGGATGGCATGAGCGAGTCGGACAACGCCTCAATAGGTGAAAATGGGATAGGTAAGGAAATCACATTACATCAATGGATATTTATACAAGACTTATAAATAAACACAAACTTTGCATACAGGTTGTAAGAATACATTTGTCGCATAACAGTCAGTTCTTTAGCAGAATAGCGTAGTAACAAAGTTCATCACACATTTCGTAGAGATAACAAAGAATGTGCACAAGTGCATCATTTTCCATTCAAAGTGTAAAAGGAGCCGGTGCAGTTCACAGACTGGTCACTGCTTTAAGGCAATTTAAGCCCCCAAATCCTCTCTTTGTGACAACCGAACGCTTCTAGATGACCCTGAAGCTAAGCCTCAGCGTCGTAACCGTAGTCGACGTCGCCGCATCCGCCTGCCTGAGGAGAGGCAGCCAGGTAACCATAGCAACACCCAGCATCCCCTCGCTTGAAAAGTGCTCTTAATGACTTGCCTAAAAGGTCGTGCACCAGGCCTGGTTTTTGTTCGTGTGTCACCAACTACATACTAAACCAAGAAGTTACTAAAATTGTCAAACCTTTTAGAATTCTTTGATTATGAGTGTTGTGCATCCTATTGACTTCTGCTAAATGATTGGAAGTGGTAGACTGACTGACTGTGTTACAGTGTTTACCCTGGTTGCCATGCAAAATTAAAGTATGTATCTTCCTGTTTTTTTTTCTTTGTTTTATTTTACAGGTGCATTACTTCACTAACAGTTTTTTATTGTATTGTCAGGCTGTCAGTTACACTAATGAGAGTCCTGGTTTGTGTGGTGTATCATTGTAAGCCTGACGTGTAGCTAACTGTTCTGTGATGTTGTGTTGGTGTTAAGTGCACGTGGCCTGCAGCAAGGCGACTGTGCTCAACAAGTAGACAGTAATCTGACAGTGCTGGGAGGTTCCTTTCTGACTGCCAGACATGGCCCAGACAAACTCTGTCTATCGGCATTTCAGTTTGTGTTATTTTGAGAAAAAAGACAAGTCACGACCAGTTTGTTTTTGTTTTCTCTGTTGTCTGTGTCCGTGCAGTGACTGTGGCTGACTACATATCCAGGGCTGAATCTCAGAGCAGACAGACCAACAAGGACACCAAGAAAAGCAAGGATGTGGTCAGTACTGAAAGCCTCAATCCATAAAAGAACTGTGACGCTGTGTAAACGAGCTGTGTTTACTGATATCATTTTAACAGTGTTTCTGTGCCCATGTAGGAATGTCTCATATACAGTCATGTTTTACAGTGTTTTTGCTTCATCCTTGCTTGTGGATGACTGAGCATTTTGAGGATTCCCCTTTTATTTACAACTATGATACTATCATTAGTTATCAGCAAACCTGTGGAATGTTCCAAACAGGAGCAACAGGAGTGTTTTTGAACATACCACAACCTTCTCAGTCTTTCATTTCAAATCTACCAACTTTTCTGAAATTCATTCAGATGAGTGTATATTTGTCTTAGTCATTGAAGTTAATGAGGTAAAACATCATATGTTGTCTACTTTAATTTTCTTTTCTACCTCTGAATGTGAATGCTCCTTTATGAAAACCTTTTTATTTGAAAACATAAGCTTGAACAAACTAGAAGTTCATAATTGTTGATCCCACATCTCATCTCAGGGTCAAGTGGATGCCATTGCTGAACACAGCCCGCCGTCTGCGCCAGCAACCACCAATGGTTCCAACAACGGTGCTGCTGACAATGAGAGGAGCAATGCCAGCAGAGCTTCCAGGTCTTCCGTTGAGAGGCCCGCCAAAGTCTCCTACCAGGAGGACTCTAACCCACAAGCTGTTGTTAACGGACTCTCCTAGTCAGACCCAAGCAAGGAAAAGGTTTCAAATATTTAAAAATTCTATTGCTGCACTTGATTCAATGTCCCTGTCTCTGGAGCAGCCTTTAAAGTTTAACATTTAAATACAACAAGCACTGTTCTTTTTTTACTTTACAAATATTGGAAACCTGTTTCACTGCGAGTTTTAAAGGGTCTGAACCCTAACCTCCCCTTACACACTTGTTCTGTCTAACTATTCATTTTACAACAGTTTTTGTACAATAGTTCTTCCTGTATGAGCTTGCCAAAGATAGAAACACACACACACACACACACACACTGACAGACATCAACTCAACTGTACTTTTCAGTCCACTCTTCTTTGAGAGCTCAGGGAGAGGTCGGACTAAATGCAGTATTTCTACAATGCAGACAGGGATTCCACTCAAACCCATACTGTGGTATGAATGCAGCAGTTCTTTTTGTATTGGTACAAATAATATCATAGCAGGGTTTTAGAAAAAAAAAAAAAAAAAAAGTCTGCCGTTTACCAGGTGGACTCAGAAAGATGCTTCCACGACCATTTTCAGGAGGTAGTTTGTAAATGAAATATTCTGCATGAGCAGTACCACAGTGCAGATAAGTTTGTTGGAAACCCAAGTATGTTTGACATACATGTGATCAGCTGTTGTGCCTTGAGAGTAGATTCGACATGTTATTGCCTGGCTCTGCACACCATCTGAAGTTTTTTCACTTACTTGTGTTACTTGCTTACTGTTGCCTGCCACAGATGAACAGAGGAGTTGTCAGCTTGGTCCACATGTTACCATAATGACAACATCAGCAGATGGAAGCGAACACTGAAAGGATTTCAGAGGCATATCTTTTTAAAAATCAGGTGTGTTTATTCTTAATGTTTGTGGGGAAAAAAATGCGTCAAGTTATTCTTTATATATACTTGTTGAGGAGTTTGACATTAGCTGCTTTCTGTTTTTCAATATGCAACCACTTCAGTCATAGAAGAAATGTTATTACAGCGTGTCTGGAAAGAAACAAACAATAGAAGAGCTGTTTTCTTTGCACTGAAACATTTTTTTCTGTTAAAAAATTGATTGTAGTTGATTCTGGAAACTGGCCTGTTACTGTTAATCGCTGGACAGAGATGTAGCCATCAGTGCTGGGTTTCCTGGAAACATCTCATCGCTGAAGTTCAGGCAGTTTCAGTGATTATGATGAGTAATACTGGGTACCATTTCCACCAAGAAATACAAAAAAAATCAAAATATTCCAAAACTGTAAGAACCAGACTGGTGTTGAGATGTTTCTGGAAAACCAAGCCCAGGTGACAATGATGTCATTTTCATGGTTCTTCCACAGACTGGCTGGCTGGAAACTGGTCATGACTGTTCCACTAAGGAAGGAGATTTATTTGGTTTATTTATTTAAAAAATGTACAGTATTTAACAAAAAAAAAAAACACAAAAAAAGAGAAGCTCTTTTTTTCTCGACACTAAAACATGCATTACCTAGGGTTTTCTTTTAAGGCAAATGACAATTTGGACTACTGAGAGTTGTGACATCCCAAGTGTTTTTGTTGGGTCACCTACAGTATGTTTTGTTTTTTTTAAAGGATCGTTTCTG
>JAUZTA010000025.1:5072948-5083387 GCA_034780835.1 Ctenochaetus striatus
CACACACACACACACACACACAAACACATATGCTGATGAAATGGAGAGGTGGTGGGGGAGGTAAGGATGAGGCAGGGATGGACAGAATAGGAGAGAGGAGATATAAAGGACACAGAAAGAGGTGAAGAAAGGATGGAGGGTGAGGAACGAAAGGAGGGTGAATGAAAAGACAGGAGAAAGGGAGCAGTGGAGGGAGGAGGAGGAGAAGGAGGGATAGAGGGAGACAGTAATAAATGGGTTTTGAACTGATTATATTAAGCCGATCCTTTGATCATGTTTAAGGCCTTAAAATGGAAATATGTTTTCTCTGATGGAGAAGGGAGGGGTGGGGTGAGGAGGGGGGAATGGGTGGCAGCTCATTACATATTTACACTAGAAAAAATGAGGCAACACATGTTTTAAACAATCATATTCTCACCTACTTCATGACTGCTGATTGATGCCATCGCACCCTCCAACTCCTAATCTTCATAACATTCAAGCTTTTGGTGTCTTTTTCACTTCCTTTGTCTTATTTTCTCTTAACTGTTCTTCAGTCTGTGCAGCTGCTGTAACTACAATGCATAACTTATTACACACCCCCGACTTACCACCGACTCTCTTTAGATAACACCTGTGTGAACTTTGCAAACAAAAAGAAAAAAATCTTTTTTAATGACAAAACTTAAAAGTTGATTTGGAACATATCTTTTATGGAAAATATTTTGTTCTTATGTCAAAAGTTGGTTTTTGTTTTAAAAACCTGTTGCTAGTGTGACCAGTTTTAAGATCCTTCATTTGTTATTTGAGGATTTTGTTTCTCTAAACATCAACCCTTTCCCAATTCTTTCCAAGCTTGGGAAGGATGATTGGGAACGCTCTGATGCACTTGTGCTTCCCCAGTCGGTTAGTTGCACCACCACCTCAGAGTCCCACTTTGTACCGCTTGATTGGTCCTGGTTCATCAATAGTTACGTTCTTCACCTGCTGTTCACAAAAGCTTCCAAAATTGAACATCACTGAGTTCAAATTTACAAGATGATCAAAGCCCCAACCAGCAAATTTTACAGATAAAGGATTTATATTATTATACAATCATTACTATGAAGGATATATATCACAATTTTAATCTGGCAAGTGCTAGCTAATGTCAAATGCTAACCTTAGCTTTCTTGGTCTACAGTACAAGTTTAACTAAGTACACATTAACTAAGTTATATATATATAGTTTTTATAGTTTATATAGTTTTTGTTGTCAAACATCTTTTAAAAGGTACATGCAGGTATAAAATGTGTTTTTATGATATAAGAAAGCAGCTTGCAATAAAAGTTTTACCTTCTCTGATTCTGCAGTATGGAAATATTTGGTTTCAGGTGGTTAAAGGGAGTTCAACCTGTGCATCAGTTTCCTTCCATCAAGCCGACATGATCTGTTATTCAGTCAAGCGATCACTCAGAGTAACACATCATCCCAGAGTTGAATGCACTTTAATTAAGCACAATGTGAGTTCTTTCCATCTGTGGGGAAAAAAAAAAAAAAAACGAAAATAAAGCATCAATGATACAAGAACAACTCCACTGCCAATACCCTGATACACCGCCACCTCATCTCTCTCTCTCCCTCTTTCTCTCTCTGAGTTCATTAGTTTCCAGACTGGTGCTCCTCCCGGATTACCATAACCTGTCAGCCGTGAAACACCACAAAACAATTTTCTGCTTGTAAAAAAAAAAAAAAAAAAGAAAGAGAGGAGAAAGAAAAAAAAAAACGCAGCCCACCTCGCTCTGCTGCCTTCCACAGCCAGAGAGAGGAGAGAGGGCGGGGAGGTTACGCTACCTGTATGTTTTTCTAATGAACACCATACTGAACTAATAAAAACATGTCAGATGCCTGGAGCAAAAGGGGTGGATGAAAACACAAGAAAGTGGAAATAATGCAATCAAATACCTGTGTTTCAAACAGGTGATAACCAGACGGTTTTCTTCTGTGAGCAGCCTAACAGGGTGTGTAATAAAATGTTCTGTCAAATGCTGAAAGTGAATATTCTTGAAAAGGTATTACCACTTCGAATTAATTTGTGTACAGTAGTTTCACTGGTTCTGATATCATCTTCACCACAACAGAAGTTGTTCAAACTTGCATGTGTCACTTCAAGCACTTCAAGTCAAAAGATCAGACAGGTTCTTAACAAACTAGCTTATTCATATTAATCACCATAAATTATCTTTGAGGTAAAACCAAAAGTGAGTGCAATTAAGCACAGGTGCAGTGTATGTTATCTGTCAGTAATAATCTCCTTTTGGGTTTTTATTAGGTCAGAGATCGCCTCATAAACTATTTCAGTACTTTGTTTACTGATGATCAAGGTTGTAGTTGAAAGTTTTTAAAAGTTATTTTTCCAACGCCCTTTGTGTTCTCAGCTCACACATAACCTGGTTAATACCATGTTGTTTTCACTGATTGAAAATGATAGCCAAAACTATGACAAAAAGATAAGCAGCTTCACCTTTCAGTGTCTCCAAATTTGTCTTTCTTGCCTTTCCATGATGTTTTGCACTGTTGATGTTGAATTTCCTGACAACCAGTTGGCCCAGATAACGCCTTGCTCATTTAAGGTGGACTCTCACCTCAGAAGGCCCGCTGTTTGAGCACTGGAAGTTTACCTTCCATCCGCTTTTTGTATTTGTCCTGATAAAATATCTCTCCCAGCAAATTAAAAATACTGTATCCTCGGTGTTGAGACCACTGATGGTGCTTTCCAGTGGCTGTTGACCCATTAGTTCTGGTTGGGTGGCTCTTTTCTTATGAAACATGCAAGGTGCTTTTGGACATGTTTACTCTCTCACAGACAAACAACATCAGCAGGATAACATGTTGTGTCCCGATTCTTTAAAGTTGAAAATTAACTGAAATCTTATAAAAAAAACCTCTTTCATACATGTGTATCCGGGCTTATTAGTAATACAGTAGACAAAATATGTTGCATTTTTATTGTAACCACTTTACTAGGCACCAGTGGACCTAATGCCTCCTACCTTTCCACTCTCTGGTATTTATTTTCCTTTTTATTCCTATTTGTAATATAAAAAATCATTATCTGTGTTTGGTCTGTTTGAGGAGCTTTTTCCTATTTCAGTTGAGCTTCAGGTGGCATTAAAAATATCATTTTCTTCCCTTTGAGTGATTTTCTGAGTACAACGCCAGCGGCTCTGTTTTTGTGTCTGTGTGTGTTTGAAATGTGCTATAGAT
Organism: Ctenochaetus striatus; assembly: GCA_034780835.1. Taxonomy (NCBI): domain Eukaryota; kingdom Metazoa; phylum Chordata; class Actinopteri; order Acanthuriformes; family Acanthuridae; genus Ctenochaetus; species Ctenochaetus striatus. Next base: position 5,076,175 of record JAUZTA010000025.1, read on the forward strand.
CCTCTGGAGGTTGTGTGTGCCTGTTTATCCTGTCTGATCCCTCTCTCTTTTGTCAGGCTATAGGGGATCTTTCACATACACACAGACTCAGTTGGTCTCTAACTGTCTGTTTTCACTGCAGCTCAGGTTCTTCAGTTGAACAATTCAGACATTCAGATGGCCGGCAGAACCTCCATCTTTAAATTTACCACGCTTGTTACTTATTTTTTTGTATTTACTAAAGAGGAATCTTGCATAACAAAATTGATTTATTTAGAAGGTCTCTCCAGTCTCACTAATATCAAATTTTAGATGACAGTGCAAATATTTTTTGGTGGGGATCTCCGTTATTTGTTACTAAAACCTGCAAGGCAATCTCAGCATTATCCCACCTTCCCTGAAAGAGCCAATCTGTGTGTGAAGTGGTTGGTTTGTTCCTTCTGGGCTACTGTAGAAACATAGCGGCGCAACATGGTGGAGGACCTGTGTCCTCTGTAGATATAAAAGAGTCTTTTTGAGGTAATAAAAACAAAACAATTCTTATTTTCAGGTGACTATACACTAATGAAAACACACTTGTGAATGTTAAATTCGATTGTATTCTACAAACAGATCCCCTTAAATCTCGCACACTTGATCTTTAAATGGAATGTCTGACAGTGTTGCAAGAGATCACTAATGTAGAGTTGTAGACCAGATGTGTACTGAATGGGGCATTTTTAGACTTAAAAACACACTTAGCTATCTGGTGGGCAGACAATAAAATGTGACAGTTTCTATGTGACTTTATTGGGCTATTCTATGCTGACATTTCTTGCTGTTTATCTACTGACATATAAGTCATACACCAGCAAGTCTGCCATAAGCTAGTAGTGACCAATGATATTTGGCTCCTGATTTATTTGTTGGGATCCTCCCTCGCTGGTCCTCTTGCCTTGATCAGACTTGACAACCAGACTTGACATACAACTGATACTGCGCTGCTGAGAGTCTTGGGTATGTATGTGTGTTTGGTAATATCCAAGTGGTATTTGCTGTCATATCTGGTGTCACAATCGTTGCAGGAGAATGATGTCTATTTTCAGGCAAATATCTCTGTTGAACTTTCAGACAGGTAGTGCTGCTCTTTACAACCACTGCTGCTTGTTATATCAGTGCAACATAATGCTGCTGTCAGTGTGAGTGCTCTCTCTCTGTTTGGGTCAACTGCATTTTGGATGGAGTCTAATTGTTCCAGGGTCGAATCAGTTTTCTGTTTCTGTAATTTAGTCCATGGATGTGGGATTCCGATAGGTTTCCATAGGTCTGTTTTTTAGATTGTTCCAAACTCTCTGACCTCTGCAGATCTATGTTTTCAAACATCTTGATTATTGTAATAAAGCAGCTTAAATTAGGTCTTTTTTGGTGTGATTCTGTTCACTAAGTTCTGGGTTGTTTTGGTGAAAATTTAAAAAAGGAACGACACACATACTGTTCATACTGTTTGTACACATGTGTATACTCATTCATCCAAAGCCTTGGTTTGTCTTTCTAGCTTTTCACTGACATTTTTGGATTACGTTTAGAAAAGAATTATACTTACTCTCTTTGGTAGCAGATTTAATCTGATGCTACTACAAGTCACAAATCAAATTATTTACAAAATGGCACGCACAATTGAACACACACATACACATTTAACTAGCAAATTTTTTTCATATTTATTTTCTCACTTTCTACTTCCTCTGATTTCCACATCAATGTGTGTGTATGTGTGTGTGTGTGTGTGTGCAAGTGTGTGAGTGTGTGCGCAGGTGGTTACAGTCTGAAGGCCCCACTACTTACCTTGGTCTGAACAATAGAGAGCTGTGAATAGGAGCAGCTCACGTGGTTTACTATAATGGCCTTGCAGGGCTAGACACTCGCTGTGTGTGTATATGTGTGTGTGCATTCGTGTGTGTTTGTGTGTGTGTGTGTGTATTTGAGACATATATAGACAATGCATGTGCTGTTGGCTGTATAATTACAGGCGTAATCTTACTATGCAGATGGTTTCATTCACCAGAGCGGAGGAGTGGGGGAGCCATGTAATGACATAAAGAGTATAGGTTGCAATGTATTAAGAATAATATAGGCTTACTTGGTATATGCTGTTGTAATGGCACTGTGTGACACATGGCACGGACTGAGAAAGGTGGAATTACAGTGTATCATTGGAGTGTGGAAATGATGAAAATAATGGCCTGTAGTTCACAGGCACATGGAGGTGCTGCAACAGCAGAGGAGAAAAAAAAGCAGAATTTCACGAAATCTTTGTCGCACAGCAGCTCTATTCCTTCTTACGCTGCCATACTGCTGCTGAACAAAAGCCGTGTTTATTGGTGTCATGTTTTTGAATGCGTTTGCTGGTTGCATGTTTGTTTTTGACTCCTGATAAAGGCACAAAACTAATCCAAAAGAGAATTCTTTGTTATACTATTTTACGTTTCTCTTTGCCATGTTTTGTTGTTATAAACTGTCTCACATAATGTTTCCAGTTCAGACTCGTTTGTCACTTGAGCTTTTCCACAGAGAGCATTGTGACCATTTGCAGTGAAATAAAATACACTCACTTAGTATGTTGGACTGTGTTGTCAGTAGGAACACTATCATAACATAAATTCAATGATAAAGATACATAAATGATAACATCAGATAAACATACAGTGCCTCTTAAATTATTTCTGTTCCTTTCTATTCTGTCTTTGTCACAGCAGCTGTTGCTAACACTCCTTAACGCTGGTTGCCAGCTGCCATAAAAGTGAAAACTCATTCAGTGTAACAGTTCTTTTTGTGCTCTTTTGCACAGTTGTGGTTGCAGACTCTCTCTACCTCTCTGCTCATGTTTCAGTTTGATTCATTTGCATAAAAGGAGACCCAGTGGAGACTAAACAAAGTTATAGGTGAATAGAAAATAAATATTGCAATAATATAGATACCTGCAGTTCTTCATGCCACAAAAATCATATGGTTAAAAATTTGATATTATCACAGCTTGATTTTCAGTACATCAGACAGGATATATAGACTTGATAACTGAATGGTTTTATTAGACAACAAATAATCCACTTACTGACATTCTGTGCAGATGCATAGTATGTGTTTCACAGTATTTTCATCTTAATAGGCTAATATGAAAAAAATACTGTAATTTCTGGAATATAAGCCGCTACTGTTTTCATACGCTATGAACCCTGCGGCTTAAACAGTGATGCGACTGATTTATGGACGAAAATAAAGGAGAAAGTGTGTGTCGAAGTTAGGCCTGCACAATTAATCGTTTTAGAACCTGGATGTAGATTCACCCCTACATGGCATTTCATTTCTAAATTACGTCGATTTTTTCGGCATGTATCAGAGTTGTAAACGAGCGCTCCAAGGCTTCTCCCTTATCCTATGACAAAGCGCCTTTTGGTCATGTGATCCACAGCACGCAGAATCAAATAGTTGAGTTGAAAGTTTGTGAGGAGGGACTGCGGCCTTGCCGAAATAACGTTAATGGCAAGGAAAACTCAGTGAACAAATGAACGCAAAATGGATGTTGCTGAAAACCCAGGTAGAAAAAAAAATTGTGGCAGAAAATCGTGATTTCAATTCAAAGCTAAAAAATCCAGATTCATATTTTTTCCTGAATCGTGCAGGCCTAGTCGAAGTTATTCTGAGGCTGTTCGATTCCGACACTGAAGAAGACAACTTTAGTGGTTTTAGTGCGCAGGAGCAAGATGAAGATAGCGATCAATGATTTTTCTGGTAGGCTACTGTATTTTTTATTTTTTTAGCCAGCCGTGTTACAGGCACTGTTCGGAAAAATACATTTAATTAAAAATTAAAAAATCTTTCTGTGTTATATATTTCTGTGTAAATGTCCCATGTTACAACGTGAACATCTGCGGCTTATAGACAAGTGCGGCCTTTATACAAAATCTTTTTACTTTTTAAATTTAGTGGGTGCGGCTCATATTCAGGTGTGCTCAATAGTCCAAAAATTACGGTATGTAAAAGATTGACTGTATGGTCTCGTTTAACAAATAAAGGAAAAATCACCATATGTGAGGGAAAATGCATGGTCTTGACACCAACTGAGCTCTGTCATTCTCGGTATTGTCAGACGATTGGCAGCAACTCCAATGATTATTTTAATAGAAAGTGAACTCTGTGTATTTACGGGCTCGTTTTGTCGACACTATATTTATTGTCCAATAATGAACTTTCCTCTCGTGGGTTAAGATCAGTGTCTAGCCCACAGTGTTAGATGGAGATAAACCCAACACTCCTAACAGACTCTTTACTGTAGTTCTCTGTGGCTCTCTCTCTTCCTCGCTGTATATCTCCTCCCTCTCTCAGTCATTGTCTAGAAAAGATTACAGAGGGGGGAGATACTTTGAGACAGAGAGACATGAAGGAGGGAGGGGAGCTGGAATCCTCAAGCTAAGTATTTAGCAGCCAGTTAATGTACTGAGGGATAATACGACGTGTCCACAGGCAGCGTCTTTATGTCCGATGTGTTTTTACCAGCTTCTCAGCAGCTTGGCAGTGTTTACACACTCTAATAACAAGTAGCGTCTTTCAGGGACCCTTCCGTTCATTCACCATTCAACCGCCAGTCCAGCTTTAGCCTAATCCCCCCCCCCCAACCCCCCCCCCCCCCCCTCGGCACACCACTTCCATACAAAACACAAGATTTCAATTTTTTTTCACTGTAATTGCCTGGTTTTTAATTCCACGCACCCAATCAAGCCAAGATTGGAGCTCTAGCCAGATTTCAGGGAGGGGAGGTCATCCGGGGACTGTTGGGCAGTGAAGATTTTGGGGCGGGCGAGGCGCAGATTTGGGCGGCTTGGAAGTGGAACTGGGCGAAAGGGAAGTAGTTTGAAAGTGGTCTGTGTGGCTACGATAAAAAGTAAGAAATTAAAACGTCTTAGTCTTTGGACGGGCGGCGGCAGCTGAGGCTCGCCGTTGTCCGTAATCTGCTCTGTGCCGTGAGCGAGCCCCGCTGGGGGCGCGGAGGGATGGACGGAGGGATGGGGGGAGAAGTGGCAGAGGATGAAAAAAATGGCGAGTTTGTGGGCGATATTAAATGTAAACTTTCATCTTTGGTATAGGGCTGCTGTGTGGTCATTGAGCAGCTAGCACACACACAAATTAAAAACACTTTCTGCCTTTCTGAACTCCAGTCATGTCATGTAGCAGCGTTAGGATGGAGTATCACTAATTTTACTTCCACATATAGGTCCTATTTTTATCCCTGTTATTATTCTCTCAAGGGAGTTCACAGATTTTATGTGTACCTCAGCTATTTGTGTCCTTTTGTACATGACTCTCACGCTATCGAGGTTCCCGATGAGAGTCTCCAACTTCTCACCATCTGTGTCAGTCCTTGACATTTTTAAACAGAAATATCAAAATAGCAAACAATGACTCCACTTTGATTAATGTCTTGCAAAGTATGTAAAGTCTTTCCACTTGAATAAGTTTGACCAGAATAGTTTTATCTCAGAGTGAATTAAAGTAATGTGTGGATGGTTTGGTTCACAAAAGAACATTTTTTTTTATTGGTCATTGTGGTTTAAAAGTATTAAATGTTCATAAATAATCAGCTTTTGAAGACAAAGTTCTGTATGTGAAGTCAGCTGAAATAGCTTTCTTGCATTATTAGACTTGGAAATAAAGCCAGTGTTCGTTTTGTGTGTACCTGCACAAACAGTTGTAATTCCTCTTTGCCATAAATGTGACCTTAAAAGTTTATAATGTTCTTTTATTTTGTATTTTGTAGCAGTAATTCTAACCATATGTTTAATCAGTACTGTCAGCGTTAGTGATGTTGTTTTGGATTGCACATTATTAAGAGGAGTGTTTAACTTTATCTATTTATACACATATTTTATACAAAAAAACCCCCACTATTAGTTATTTTCCTAATCTTACTTCACTGCTGGCAAAGCTTTACTTTTCTTCAGATGCAAACCAGCACAGTGAAACCCCTGCATGCATCCAGTAAGTCAGATTCCTCCGGCATAAATCTTTGGAGGGGACCAGGCTTCTTTTTTACACTGTGTTTTTTTAAAATCGAGTCACTAGAGTAACCACTTAAATGCATGTTAACGCACCATCGACAAAGCATGGGGTACAATGATTAGTCCCTCTTCACAAAACACTTTCACTTTACAAAACCGCAGATATGAAAGAAAGATGTACCTAGCACGTAACATACTGTTCGCTTTAACAGCAGGAGAGCAAATGTTCTTATTTAAGCCTCTACTTTATTCAGCACTTCATTTTCCTCATAAGAAGAACTCGTGGAGTGTGTTTTTACGTGTGCCTGCCTAATATTTGCTCCTATCCTTGTTAGCACCTACAGTCAAACCACTGAACCACTTTGATTTATGAGTAGTGTGGTGTAAAATAATGGCATGGTTCTATAATTAGGGTCAGGGTTAGGAAATGCTGCCCGCTGTATCTCCTTCTTCCTTCCTTTCTTACTGTGTGACACAATTCTTTTTCTTCAACACACCTGCAGGGTGTTTTCTCTTAAAATCGATTTGTTGCAGCTCTGGATGTTGAGGAATTTTACTTTAAATCATTGACTCTTAATGACATCTCGAAGCCCCCTGGTGTCTGGTCACAGAAAAGGTCATAAATCCTTCCCCTCCATATAAGCAGATGGGACATTGGTAGAGTTAAAAATCCTAGTAATTTTAGGTGACTCTCATCACACTGGTTTATGTTCAAGTATTTATAGAATAGTTACTTGATGTTAAAAAAGTGGCATGTAGCATCACAGTTGACAGCTCACACTAACCCATGATTGAGTCTGGAGTCACCAGCCCGAGATGGGACCATCTGTATCACTGATTTCTTGGCTTCACTTTTGTACAGTGGGAGAAAGTGAATACTCATCTTCCCTTCTTTTTTTCCAGTGTCATCAGTGAGAATCAGAAATCTTGAATCAGTATTTTTCTGAACTATCTCAATCTCCCAGCAGTAGTTGTCTCTGAACTTACAGACGGTTTCTGCCAAGGTGTTTTTCTCTGCCAGCTTGCAGTCCAGGCTGAAGAAGGCAGGGTTCACCACAGCCTGGGACCTAGCAGGAGCGCAGAGCTGAAAAACTGCATGATTGGAAGCAGAGCTCGGCACAAGGTCATGTCTTTTAGCGCGGCAGGTTGTGGATGCCGTTCACACCATGCTCCCTGGCTCAGCCGCAGCACAAGCTGCTGCA
>JAUZTA010000025.1:5386343-5410411 GCA_034780835.1 Ctenochaetus striatus
CATATTTATCATGCAAAGAGAAGTGAAAGCTCCAATTGATAGTAGAGCCAGAGTGAGATGGGAGTAAGACAGGCACAGTGAAATAGAGAGAGAGAGAGAGAGAGAGAGAGAGAGAGACATGCAGAGTGAGAGGGAGGGAGACATTTCTCTCTCCTTAACAACCATCATCTTTAATCACCACTCCTAATTTCTTCTCCTGTTGGCTGTCACAGGCTCCTGATTCAAGTTCCCTTCCATGCTATTAGCATTTTGGAAAGTGAAATTAAGTTCTGAGGAAGTAACCCATTCAGTGGACTGATACGGGAACAGCACTTCAGAGGGAATAGTCTGGTTTATGTGTGTGTGTTGTGCTCTTAGTAATTACCAACACAGAAAGATCTACCACCCAACTCTGCAGTTCTCCTTGGCTCCTCAGAGCACTTTAGCGTCTTTCAGCTAATTGTTTTGGTTTTAAAGGTCCACTGTGTAGGACTTAGGGGGATCTATTTGTAGAATGTGGCAGGAACAGAATATATTATTCATGAGTACTTTTCCATTAGTGTAAGATCAAACAAAAAATAGGAATCCCTGTGTTTTATTACATTAGCCTTTTACATCAATTGAGTGAGCAGCTCCTCTTCCATGTTTCGACAGAAGCTCAGAACAGACAAACCAAACACTGGCTCTCAACAGGGCCTTTCAAGTTTCACTCTAAGTTCTCCTCCATGCTTGGAGGAAATAGGTGAGCAGTGAGATATCAGGTCAGGTGCAATCTGCAACTCCACCACCGGACACCGCTAAATCCTACACACACTGGAGCTTTGCACCACAAAAACTTACAGCTGTGCACCACATCAACGCCCTCTCCAGCCTCAGCAGGCAAAAACAGCTGTGCTACCTACCCAGTACTAAACAGCCAACAATGTTAAATAAAACTGGTGTAAATAGTTGAGGATTTTGCAAATAGCTCAAAAGAGAGTAAAGGAAGGCATACTTCCGTCATTTAAACAGAAATGCTGTGGCAGAATCATTCACTAACATGTTAGCCATATCAACTTTAAAAAGTGATAATAAGCTAATGTAGTGTTAGCTCTCTCTCTTTTCTGCTCCAAGTGGCTTTAATTAATCAATACAGGTTCAATTTGCTCAGTTTTACTGATAACTACAATAATGATGTTAAGAAACATATCATATCTATGTAGGCACAAAAAGAGTTCGCTTTCACAACATGATACCTGAAGCACATACTTTCTATTACAGGTTAGCTTATAGGTCTGAATGCAGAGAAATTAGATGGCTTTTATTGATCCCTTATGTAATACTTTAATACTTTTAAAAATTTTAAGTGACAGGATAAAACTCAGATATTATGTACAATTTAATCTAAAGCCAAATTCAGCTTTAAATAAATGCAAGATCACACACTGTTAGTAATGTACATGTTGGGCACAGAACATGTAATATATGGTGTGTATTTCTTATTTTTATAAAACAAAGATATGTCAAGTTTAAAAAAACAAACTCAGTAGACATAAAGTTTAGTCAGTGATCCATCTGGGGATGCTTTAGGTGTTTGTTGACCAAAAATCAGTTCCACCCATATCCAAGAAGTCAAATCTATGAATACATTAAAACACTAACTCACCACAAAATACACACACACACACACACACACACACACACACACACACACACACACACACACACACACAGTGGTATTTCATATCAAAAAGAAAGCAAAAGCAAAACCTGTAGACTCATCACCATGTCTAAAACAGGATAAAAGCCAGACATTTCCCAGCTCCTGTTGTCTTTTTTCCCTCTCTTTTGCCCCTGTTAGACATTAGGGTCAACCTGTCCTTTTGTATGAGCAGTTTCAAGTAATAATAGATGAAACAAAAATGCAGCAAACATCTTTGAAGCATTTAAAAGCCAATATTTACTCAATTTGAAAAAGGCAAGGCAGGAGGATCTCATTCAGTTGACATGCCATGTGTGTGTACGTATGCGTGTGTGTGTTTCCATTTGGGGTTTGGATTAACGTCATTACAAAGAGACAGCAGCTGCTTCAGACAAACAGCAGGTAAACATGGCGAGTGTGTTTGCGTGAGTGTGTGGGTTGTGTGTGTGTATGTTAGGCCAATGTAAAGAGAGGAGTTACCTACAGGTGTACAGTAACAATTGGCAGGTAGACGAGTCATGTAACTGCTGGGAAAACACACACACACATATATAACACACTAGAATAGTAGAACAAGAACACCGCATTGTAAATCAGGAAATCTATCTGGAAGTGCTTCTTGGTAGCTTTATCTGAATCAGTGTCAATAAAATCCATAATGTTTTACATTTTTAAATGTGTTTTCAGTTTTATCCCACACACCACAGTTAGAGGGTTAAGAAAACATCATGAACCGAACATCAGTGAAGTAGATACCAATGCAGTTGCTGTCATGCATGCAGTTACAAGCGGTCCTACTCTGTGCTAATTGCTGAGGATGTATCACCATCTAGTGGTTGAATAGAGAACTCATGGAACACAAAGATGATAAACTTAAAATATTTTATCTATCTAAATGAGGAAACTTTAAGGTTGGATTTAGTCTCATAACAGAAGACATTTCACCAGACTGGTGTTGAAAAACTCAAATCTTTGTTTTATGACTGCCATGCAGAATAAGATCCGTATTATTATGATAAAATAGACAACAATAAATGCCCCCCAAAAAATTTAAAGTTCACATCTACAATATGACTGTACTGAAGTGACACTATTGATTGTAAATACTGGGGGTATTTGAAAGAGTTTTGGTTTTTTTTCTAAAATTCTAGAGCAGCCTTAATTTACAGCAATAATCTAAGACAAATATTGTTTCCTTTAAATCACTTTTTGATAAGTAGTTATGCTTACAGCCTTAACTAGATATATAGTATATATATATAGTTACACTAAAATATTTAACTGTTACAATGATTGATTTGTTGCAATAAGTATCCTAAAGAAAGAACACTTGATGTCTAACAAGGGATTGAAGAGAATGGACTGAGTTTCTTTTCTTCAGTTAAAACATAACCCTAACCCTAACAATTATAAATATGTTACTTATCATGACTCAACACACAGTCATTCCAGTAATTAAACAGATATTTTAGTGACATCACCATAAAAACACAATTTTATATTACACTTAAATGTTGTAATCATGTCTGTGGTGTAAATTATTTTTTTTACATCATTCTTGTGATTTTTTTCTGCTTTTTCAAAAGTCATAATGGATATCTGAACTTATTATCAAAGTGTATCTGTAATTTTTAAACTACATAGCCAACCCACCCTGCTGACCCAAGAACTTGCTGCATATCTGCAGGAAACTAAAAAAAAAAAAAAAAAAATTCTAAAGAGATTAATTATATCAAATTTCAGGTGGACAAGATTTTATTCTCAGAAAAAGACCTCAATGTGATTTTTTTCTGCTAATGTGACTTATTGGCTATATGTGTAGGTGATCACTCATTAATTAATATTCAACATTTGCTCAACCAGACATACATACGCACAAACCCAGTCAGATAATCACTGCCAACAGTTTGAAAGTAATATGGTATTTGTGAGTGAAGCCACTGAAGGTCTCAGAGTCCGGAGTTAAACACACACACGTGGATACAGACACTTTTCAAAAGCCCCTGTCCCCCTCACTTTGCTGCTTTGTCTATGATGGTATGGGTGTTTAGTGGCATGCTGCCTCTTCAGAAGAAAAGATATGAGGGTAGAGAGAAGGACGGAGGGAAAAGGCGATAAATGGGGAGAAGCAGGTAAAGCAAATGTTTGGTCTGTGCCTGATAGAGGCTTCAGATAAACATGCTGGTCTGCCTGCGTCCAGACTCACACCTGACTCCTTATGTAGCAGAGAGATGGAGCATGCAGCTGACAACTCATTCCTCCCTCTTCCTTCCCTTCCGACTAAATATCTGCTTTGATTTGCACCAATTATTAATAAATTAAGCCTCACAAGCTAGCATTAACATATGTTCCAAGTAACTAATTGCAAAAACAATACTGTTAATTGAATCTGGTCTTTCGATCTAACGCTGTTTGCATACTTTTTTGTAATTTGAGGTAGTCTACGTCGTTGTTAATATTTCTTAGTCCATCATTATTAGGTGTCAGACATGTCGGCCTGAACTCCACTTTTACTTCTCAGTCTAAACAAAAATGTATTAGCAAGCTAACATTAGCTTTATCTGCTGGTTTAATCAACTGAGTAACACTGGTTATAGATTTTGAGCAACAACTAATTAATCTACATTAAACTACAATCTACTTATCTACATATAAACCAGTTCATGTTGTGCAGCCTTTTCAAGTTGGTAATACAACAATATCTATTTAGTAGCATTATAATTGGACTAAGCTTGAGATTAGCTCCCAGAAGTTGATACATTGCCAGACTGTTGTTCACTCAGGCCCTCAAGCTCAAAATATGGCTCATCTGCAAACTCCACAGTTGCATTTCACCTGGAAGTGTCTTTCACTTTGACCCTTCTTTCAAAATAAGGTAAGTTACTTTCCTGCGTAGTTATCTGTCCAGACATCGCTGTGAAACAAATCTGACCTCAATACTTGGCTTTAAGTGTGTGTTTTAGAGCTATGTTAGCACCCCCAATAGGTCATCAGTGTCCCCATGAGGGTTATCATGAGCCCAGAATCTGCAAACACTCAAAACCAGGATTTCTTGTGCAAACACCTGGAAGTAAAAAGCTTTGAGATCTTTGTTTTGTGCATTTTTATTAACTTACATCCATGTAAAATATCACACTGGACTGCAAATAAAAGCAATATTATAATATGCTCACATACATTCACTTTGCATATTTCATGGATACACACAGAACCATTTTGTGCACTCACACACACACACACACACACACAGTCTCACACACACAGTAGCAGTAGTAATGGTAGTATCAGGCATTACTTCAGTCAGCACAGATAAGAGAAGTTGTGAAACGAACTGTGCAAATCTTTCCACTTCAGCTCAGACTCCGTCTCATATCAAAGCTACGCAGTGATAACGTCTCTGCCTCACACACACAGTTTTAGATAGACTTGCTAACTATGTTGGTGGTCTCTCCCTTCTTGTCTGCATCTCTCTTAGATTAGCCAACTGACTGAGTGGTATGTACCTCTCAATTCCCAGACATTTGAGTCAGCAGAGTCACTGTAGGTTAGGCCAAAAGTGCAGAAAGTAAAGCAGTTACTTCATTACATGTAGAGCACACTGGCAGCACTTATTGATCACATCATTATTCACAGTAATTTTGTTTAATAGGCATATTGTTCTCAACCTCAGATGGTCAAATACATCAAAATACATGTCTGAAATGATCTAATTTAATTTTATCCATATGTTTTAACAAGCTTAATAAGATAGTTCATATGCAATGCAAGTATGCGTTTAACTTAGCACACAAGACAAATAGACATGAATTATATTTTAAAAGGGAGCACAATTTTGACAGCTCAGATGAACTGCATATATATTTTACTTCCAGCTTTAGTTCAAGCAAATTAGCATTATATAAAAAAAACACATCATAGTAAATAAATTATACTTTCATCCAAATACATGGACAATTATTACATTGTGCTATACAGTGAAACTGCATTAAATACCCAGTATGTATGTTGTCAGTGACCCACATTAATGTGAGTCCCCTGAAGATCACAGTCACTGCTTCTGATGATTAAATATCTATCTCTGCACAAACAGGATGTATGAACTACTTCTACTTTCTTTATGTGACATGAACGTAGAGGAATAGCCCTTTTGAGTGTGTGTGTGTGTGTGTGTGTGTGTGTGTGTGTGTGTGTGGATGCGTGTGAATGCGTGTTTGTGTGAGGCTGCAGGTGTGCCGTGTGTGTGTGTGCATGTGTGTGGGACATTCTCTTCTGGTGCTGGAGCAGAACAAACATGGATTAGAGCCACACCATCATGCAGGTACCAACAACTCCTGTTCATCTATACACACACACACACACACACACACCCACACACACACACCACACACGCCACACACCTACACACACTCTTGCACTCAAACAGCCAGCTGCTGCGGCTTACATGATGTCAGGGCCATTAAAGTCATGTAGCCAGAGAGGGCAGACAGACAGATGAAAGGGCTGTCATTTAATCAGAGTGAACTATTAGAAGGCTTATAATCACTGATGGACAGACAGGTTTGAGGCCTCAGGCAAGGAGGTCTGCAAGGGCCTGTAAGGCAGAGAGGATGCTGGATGACTCTGAGTTTCTACAACTGTAGCACATGGTTTGAGTTTCACCGTGAAACAGCTGTGATCTGATTATTTTCATCGATACTCAAACGTAAAAGTCACGCTGTGATGAAGACAGGGACAGAAAATGCTGCAAGTATCCTCAACAGGAATGATTGATGACTGTGATGTTAGCTTAGTCCTTTACACACACACACATGCACTTGTAGAGTCAACCGCTGTCTTAGTTTGGATCTGCGCAATCCACCCAGAGTTCAACCAGAGGTTTTCCTGATAACATTCACGCAAACGCACTGCTGCACATGCACACCTGTGACCTGGCTGGCTTTTGCACCACGCACACACAGTTTCTGCTGTCAGTTGACTCTTTTAACAAGGCCCAAAGTGTTTCAAAATTGTTCTGGTAGCAACACAATCAGTCAGAGAGTTCATCCACAGCTGTCCTCATTATACATTACAATGGCAGGTGGTCACATTTCTGAGGAAAAGGCCTTCTGCCTGTTTTTACAATACTTCTATGCAGCATTTTACATTTTAGAGTCTTCACTGTATGGCCTCCACCGCTTTGCATTATTACATGTTACTACTGAATACAGTTCTGAAAAGTCACCAAGTACGTTTAATCAAGTTCTTTCCTTAAGACCAACTTTCATGTAGTTTTGGTGAATGTATACTTTACTTGAGAATCTCCATTTTTATATTAGTGTATAAATCTATATATTTATACGCTATATCTAAAAACGCAGGTAAAGTTAGTCTTCCTCCTCCTTAAACAGATGTAACTTAAAATTCTACTTCCCTTTTAACATCTCATCAAAATATAATGTAATATATGTTATAGTAAACACCCTGAAAAGGGCCATTCTGCAGTGTGTACTTTAACTTTTGTGATTTAGATTTTGTAGGTAACATCTGTGTGATTCAAGTAAAACTATGAATGCAGGAGTTTAACTCATAATAGAGCTTTTTTTTTTCATTATTTACCTTTTGTGAAGGATCAAAGTACTTCTCCCATTACTGTAGAAACAACTATGTGCTAAGCTAGCTGTCTGCTAAAATAAACCAGATGCCACTAAGCATGTCTGAACGCATATAGACACACCAGTCCGAACCAGCTGCCGCTCAGTCAGCTACAAGCTGGAGAGCCAAGAGGAGGGGGGGAGAAGAGGAAGAGAGCAGGAGAGGATAGGGGCCCGGAAAGGCCAAGGTCAGTATGGGCCAATGATACCATGGCAACGCCAAACACATTCACACGTGCATTTACACAGGCAGACGCATGTTGTGAGCTTAGAGGTTACCACAGAAACTCTGCACAAAGCTCATTCATTGCGTTGAGAAGAGAATGAGCGTGTGGCCAACTTATAAGGGAACATCACAATTAATTACAGCCACATTTATGTGCAACTAGCCCACAGTGTCTCTCATCACACCGTTTACATGCTCTGCTTGTCTCTTGTCAGTATATTTTAGAGACAAGGCTAACTTCAGCTTTCCTGGCTCAAATCAAAAACAGATTATCAGCTGAGAGGTCATTGACCAAACAGAGGGTGGAGTAGAGTTTGCTTTCCATTTCAGGTTATATGGAAGTGGAGCAATGTTATTTACACTGAAGCAGCCCATTAGCAAAACAGTGCTCCAATTTTTCACTGGAAATCTGCTTTGAAGGTTTCTCTGAAGCCCTTACAAGTCAGAATATTGGCCTCAAGCCCAGGAATCAATGCTTTCTGTGTAACTAAATTGGCAACACTTAATATAATACCTTACTTATTTCAGTAAAGAGATTCCAAGTGTCTACATGTGCAGTTACAAGACTCTTAATGAGGATTATTTTTCAAAGCAAAAAATGCAAATGAAAGAATACCAAGCTCTGAATTGTTGAGTGTTTCCCACATAAACAATTAAATCCTTTTCTGAAGCTTGTGCACGGAGTTTCTGTCATTACAACCTCCTCAAACTTTGAGATAACAGGAAAGATTTCAGCTTTACCCTCCTGAAGCAACTGTCTCAGAAAATGTGTGTTTGTGTGTGTTAGAATGATGGAGGGGCGAGGGATTGCATTTTCAAGCAGCCGCTTGTCCTGGTGGAAATGAAGCACATCGGAAAAAGCTGAAAAGCACGGACAGCCCCTTCCCACACACATACACACATACCTTCACAACTTAGTCAAGAGGGAACCTTGTGACACGAGATATGGAGCAGTTTGGGTGCTCTGTGGGTGGCTGTATTTCAGCAGGAGCCACATGGTGTAGAGCTGAGAGACTGTATCACCAAAAACCATGAGTCATCTCTGAAACTCAGTCTCTTTTGCGTAAACAACAAAGTGCATCATCTAAAAAGTGTTGCAACAAAGTGAATCCAAGTGTAAAAGCTGATTTAAACAAACCCTGAAAAAAATGAATTAGATGGCTTACAGCAAAAACATCAGATATTAAGGTCCTCTACTTCAACTGCATATGGAGACAAAGGGTTGATGGGGTCACAGAGAGGATTGTTCCCCTTTGCCTCTTTACATTCATATAATTGAACCAGATGCAAGATTCACTTTCTCTGTTCCACTTGGTAAGATATTTAAATACTAATTTCAGCTACATTGAGTCAAAAAAATGTTCCACATTAAAAACAGCTGCAGGAAACAAGAGAAATATCTAAGAATATTAGAATTAAAACATCCAGTTAAAAAAAGCAGACTAAAATAAACGATAAAACAATACTGATATCAAATAGAGGTACAAAGAGACACCACAACATTTGTAATAAGCAAGTAGTTAAAAAGTCCTTTTTATTAGTAAATAAAATAAAAATAAGGGTATGAACATTTATATGTCCTTTGCTGCCATTTGAAATGCTCAATAAAGTCGGGATGAAGGAGCTTTGAATGTATTTAAGTGACAGTTTCAGTCTCTGATTGCAGTTGCTGCTACTTAGTGTGTGTAGCACAAGATGGGTCATTTCATTTCTTACTGACTAGCAAACTGGAGGGATGGATGCTGTTTTACATCTATATCTTCAATTTTGGATTCAGTTGTAGAGAGAGGTTTCTAAACCAAGCTGTGATGCCGTATCTAACCTGACTCACTGGGTGCAGACTGTGCATGTAGGCTTGCCATTCAAGGACACTTTCATTTGGCTTTTTCCTTGCCTTCTGCTGTCTGCGTTACTATTTTTCAAGGGCGCCGTTACTGTGCACTGAGCTTAGCACCAGTCAAGACTACAGTGATTGGTTCAAAATAGGTGCCAACAAACCACAGTTTTTTTTTTATAGCAGAATAAAAATGGATGCAGCCAGACTTTTCTCTGGTGCTGACAGAGCTGTCAAGCTAGGGCTGGCAATGCAAAGACTATGTAATAATTAATTAGGCCCTCAAAGACTGTCTGATAAAAAGTCACAATGAACTTATGACCAACACCAGGAACTCTGAGTCACTGCAAGAAGTGTAAATGTTGTTGTTAAGGGCCGCAGAGACTAACAGCATGCATGCTCCAGGTCAGCAAGCAATCAATAAAAACATCACGGTATTTGCACTGGGAGACCTTGGTTTCACAGGCCTGTGGTCAGCTACACGGCTGAATTAAAGGAAAGACAGCTTGTTTTTCTTGCTACATTTCAATTTGAGAGAAAAAACTATGCGATGACTTTCTCCTGCCTGCTCCTCTGCCTCTTATCAGTGAAAGGAAAAACCGTCTGCACTCTGTGTGGATTATTTATAAAGATTCAAGTTCAGTCAACGGTGATTCATTTGACTCACACACACACACATACACACACAATTTGTCATCCATGACCAGGTCCAGTGAAGTGTATGAGGAGCTGCCTTCCTTCTGCCTCCCCAGGTCACTGACTAAGGAGGTCAGGGTGTTAGTTGAAGAATTAGCAGCTCTCTGGGAAACCCAATACCATCCACCTGGCCACACACATACACTCACACACACATGCGCACCTTCGGATGCTAAACAACGCACATGCACACACAGTAGCAGAACTGCAGTGATTCACCGATGTGACCAACTGCCTTCAGGATTTGCAAGCAACCTATTAAAAAGCACACATACTCATAATTTTACATAGACGTAAGAGCACATATCTTTAAAGCATTTTTGAGTTTTCCAAATGCAGTGTCATCTCTTACTATATTATTATTATTATTATTATTATTATTATTAGGGGGCACATATTGCATTATTTTATCTTTTAGTTGTAATACCTCAATTTGTCCTTAAGAGGGAGACTCACACCACATATCAGATTTCCAACACAGCTTTTTTTGCTTCGATAAAAAAAAAAATATATAAGGCAATACCAACAAAGTTATAACTGCTGTTATTATTACAAAGTCCATAATTTACTCTTGAATGCGGCTTTTGTCAATTGCTGACTTTAATAATGTCTGTTGTTTAACATCTAAAACACAACACTGAAACACTTCTGTTATGTGTGCTTGTCTTGATTTGAAAGCAGCGTTTTATTTATTTATTATTCTAGCCCAATGGTTAGTTGGTATTGATTCAGTCATCCAATTTAAAGGCCAATCCATTTATTTTCTATTTCCCTAAGAGGCGGGATGGCCATCTCAGACAGGATCCCAGGAGTCCTCCCAGAGAGACAGATATTCATGCTAATGCAACAAGACAGACACTAATACACACACATACAAAGTGGTAACCAAAGCCTGAGCAAGCAACCGTTACAGAGAAATAGGGGGTCTTGGCAGAGAGAGGGAAAACTTGTCCTAAGCCTATTAGTACTATTAGCGATACTTGGTGGTAATGATTGAAAGCCACTTAGCGCTGGTGTATTTACCCAGAGGATCAGCCACAGCATGGTTAAACAGGCCTGATGGATTAACTTACACACTGACCACGGGAGGAGAGGAGAGGAGGGAAGGGAAGGGAAGGGAAGGGAAGGGAAGGGAAGGGAAGAGAAGAGAAGAGAAGAGAAGAGAAGAGAAGAGAAGAGAAGAGAAGAGAAGAGAAGAGAGATTTCCTCTCTTGCCCACCTATTGCTGCCAAAATCTACTACAGAAAGCAAACTGATGGGGATCGTTTGGGTGTGTCAAGAAGGAACACTTGCCTCATTTATAAAACCTTGTGAGCTATAAGCTTGTAAATTTAATTATTTTGAGAGCAGGACTAGTGATTTTTATCAATTAAAATTGACAGCCACCTTTCAACTCTCATCACATCTTCTCTTCAGAACAGTGTACAGGTTTAGAAGTTAGATGGCAAAAATGCAAAGACTCTGGCAGACACTTGACTTCTTAAGTTGGTGCTGAACCCCTTTTTATTAAAAAAATAAGTCCAATATACTGTTGTGTAATACATTAATTTTGTATTTGTATATATGCCTCAACATTGGTTCAGAACTTTTGTAATAACTTAAAATGTAGCAAAAATTGTTGATTGCAGACTTAAATTGTTGATTAAAATTTAATGAAACTGAACTTCTTTAATTGCCATAAATGAATTGAATTAATTATAAATGCTTCTACCCGTAAAAAGTATGTAAATAGATTAAATCAACTAGACTTTAAAGGGAAATGATACAATTAGAAAGTGTTGCATTTGTGTTAATCCATAATTAATGATGATTATACTAATATTAATATTAAAATATAAAAACAACACTGAATTCTTCTATCTTAGTAACTACCTTTTTACTTTAACTAAGTTAATTATATATAGTATTGATTCTTAAGAATCCTAATTAAACTTCACCCATCACTGTACATCAGATTGTTTGTATGAGGAAATACTGCTGCATGAAATAAAGGAGGGGTTCTCTTAAATGCAGAAAATTTTATTCATCCAAGGTACCAAATGAACTACATGCAGCCACACATACTCTTATCTGTGCAGTGTGAGGAATAAGTTCAACCGGTTAGCCTACAGCTTTTAATATGACAAGCACTTGTAAGATAGAAGTTTAACAGAAGTTGAATTCACTACAGAGCTGGGAAAGCAGCCAGACATTAACTGGTGCCTTGCCATCCATTTCCATGGCTGACATCAAGGGCACTGTGGATCACAGGCCTGCAGCCTGCGTGAGAAATAGAGATGTGCATTGAGCATACGCCATTTTAAGTGGCAGCAACAGACCATGAACACGGTACAGAGTCTGCCGTATGCTTCATGTAGCCTTAAGTATATGAAATTACAGCTAAATTATATGATTCCAAGATGTAAGCAAGGGGGGAGGTCCTGGAGAGTGAAAACAAGTATGACACAAGGGACACTGAATCTATGAATTTTACATTTAACTCTAGACGGAGGGATTAAGTTCATGCTTTTTTCTGACAGCACTGGAGAAGTTTGGTCTAGTTCAAACCAAACATCACTACTTTAACTGGACGCCTTGTAATCTTAAAATTCTTAAGGAGTATTGCTGAGTTTGTAACATGATCAGAGAATGATTTTCTCAGTCGCTGAAAAAAAAATTGACATTCAGAGATTTGATGTTTTCATCTAAACACCAACAGCATACATGTCCCCATCAAAATCTCACAGTCTAACAAGACTACCATAATGTATCCGAACCAGCTGTGAGGTGGGAGCTCCCAGATGTTGCGGCAGCATTTGCGTTATGTAAATCAGTGTAACCTAGAGATTACCCCGCCGGTCACATGGGCAGAAACCGCTGGGCTCAGGACTCACATACAAACACAGAAAGATAGCGGATTATTACAGGATTTGCAGAGCAATGCTATCTTTTTTAAAAATGGGTTTATGACAATTTTGCTTTTGCTTGATGTACAGTAACAAACACACACACACACACACACACACACACACACACACACACACACACACAAAGGCATGTGACTATATGCGACAGATGAGTGCGACTTGAACCTGAGATGTTGCAAACACTGTAGCACACTCAGTGCCTTACTCTGCTGACTCACAGAGTGGCCTTAAGCTGTCTTAATCCTGGATATAAATGCGTGTCGGTGGCGTTTGGCTTAGCATCACTGTTTTTCCTGGTTTTTAAAAAGGCTTTCATGATAGAGAGGCCAGTAGGAGCAGGTTTTGTGTGGCGGTGAGCTGAGTCACACAAGTCCTTAAGGAACAAACGTGAGGGTATTGAGAATGATGCAAAGACATGCAAATACAGTATGTTTCCCTTTTTCATTCAGGAGGTCAGAAAGAGAGAGAGAGAGAGAGAGAGAGAAAACACTTTACTGCTGGGCAGCTGCAGCTTTTCTGCTCCGAATATAGCTGCTGGAACACATTGATTACACAGGATCATTATCATTTGCCATTTGCTTCTCTTGCCATTGATGGGAACATCACTTCAGTGTTTTCAGTCATATATAGCATATTGAACACATTTAGAAAACTGAAAGCGTAGCCAAACCTCCCACGTACTTACTTATTACATTTCTCATCCTCCCTGTGTGGTATCCTTCATTGTCTATATCCTACATTATTGACTGATTGGGATGTACTGCAGCCAAGTCTCAGAGGAGGGAGGGAACAGGAATGGATTCATCGCTGGCAGAGAGCCACTAATACACGGATGACCTCACTTTATGTGAGATGCCTTACAAGAGACATTCGGGAACGACACAGGGACTGGATAGCAGAAAGGGATAAAAAAGGGCCTCAACTAAATGTGAGAGGGACTAGTTTCTCAGCTCATGTTCGGTTAGGACTTACTCCAGGAGATGAGGAACAAATTCTCCCTGGCTTAAGATGTTTAAAACACACTTGGAGCAAAGCAAAGCCACTTTAAGTCTACACCCTGTTGGCAAAGAGTATTCACCAGTTTAAAAAGTGCCTCGTAAGCAATCAAGATATGACTCAGAGTCCCGCATTATTGCTTAATGTACAGTATTAGCAGCTTGCAATGCAGTAAACACTCTGAAATTTTAACCACGACTGCAATATACTGTATGCAGTACATTTACATATTGTGTATATTTAGGGCCCTTCAGCAAAGCATCAGGAAAACCAACTTTAACACAAAATATCAGCAAAAACAACCACACCAATGTCTGCTCCACAACTATACACAATTTCAAATGTTTATTCAATGTATGTTTTAATGATGACTGACAGGCTTATAGCTATGGCTGGATTAACTTGCTTGTAGACACAGGGAAAAATGCTAAAAATATCAACTGAAATAATAAAGATCTTAAAACTAGATATACATGGGTCATAGGTCCTGCCCTCAAAGAAGGCCCTTAAGATGCACTAACTGTAGGCTGCTTGTGGTAGCAGGAAAAGCAGGTGTCACTAATAACATTTATCAGGGTCCCATTCTATTCAAGTGAATTATACATTATTGTATATCATCACTGTTCATCATCGTCAGTGGTCTTCACCTCTTCAACAAACTGGGTTCGGATCATTTTATTTAGATAAATAAATGTATTCCTTACCTTATCTGTCTGTCTGTCTGTGAATCCATTCATCATGAGTGGGAGCGCACAGACAGGCAGGGGGCGTTGAGAGGCCGCTAGAGAGCAGCCGCTGTCTGCCCGGAGCTGTGTGCAGGCAGGGTGAAGCTCATCGTGTCAGAGCAGAGATGTAGTGTAGCTCGCTGGGACTCCTCGGCCAGCCGTCTGTCACTTTTTAGCGGGGATCATTTGTCTGACATTTGCACGAAATGAGAAAGATTGGATTTATTTTTTGGCACCGTTAACGTTGCATGAATGTGTCGCGAAATGCGACAGAGACGAGCTGCCTTCGGGGGGAAACATATATGGTTTGGGACGGTTTTGTTGGAGTAGCTAGTTGCTAGCGCGGAGCTAGCGACTGTGCTGGCTACTTGGAACGTATTTTTGCAAGGATGCTACGGTGGATACGACAGCAGCTGGTAAAACTGCTCTCTTACCTTTCTCTTAAAGCTAAATTTAGCGCTCATTGTTCAATAATAGCATTTACTGAATTCAAGGTTTTGCCCTCGGAGAGCCGTATAAACTTTATTTTGGTAACATTTAGCAAGCTAAAGTTACTAGCTGTTGTCGATGTGTTTAGAATATTTCTGCCCGTCTTGCACTGATGACAGCCAGGTGTAGGTAGTGTTATGTTAGCTTCCTTCTCAGTAAACGCTAGCTACCGTGAACTAGCTGACAAACGACTGGCCAGGATAGTCAGTCCCGAGCTAAAACCTAGACATCTAAACAAGACGCACACTCGGATTAGGATTAGGTTTCTAGTGGATTCAAAGTTTTCCGAATCGTTTTTCATTGTAAAAAAAACTGATCTGCGAGTTAACGCAAGCTAGCTGGCTAACAGTGTCAAACTTGTTAAAGTTGAACTGCGTTGCTAGCTCCTCATCAAGCTTTAACCTGAAAGTTAAGGGTTTGCTAAAGTTAACTCGCAAACTCTTATTTGGGTGGAGTTGTTTTCTTTGCTACATTGACTTGTTTATTGTAGCGAGGAGAGCCATCATCTGAAGTTAAACAGCTGTTTTAATCATACTGTTAATCTCCACTGTAAATAAGATAACAATACAACAACTTAAGTCAGTATTTCCTACTTTAACTTTCATGATACCGTTGGATTGGATCAAGTGTTGTTTCAGCTGGCTTCTTTTTAACATCAACATGCACGGGCTGAAATTTTTATGTTAGCGGTTCTTGACAGATTACATATGCTTAGAAGACATCCTGTATTTCCTGTAATCACCTGTTTGCCTACAAACATGGCTGAGTGTTGACACATTGTCAGGCAAAGGCGCAAGTAGCTGGGGCAGTTAAACCATAATAATGGTCCATGTCAAGCTAATGAGTCCTGCCCGATTCAGATTTTTAACCCATGTTGTCAGCACAGTGAGGGAGAGTCCCAGTGTAAATGCTCTTTGTGTTAATCCTGACGCAATTACAGAATTATTATATGATAGGATATTTGTGGTAATATCTATTTGTTTATGTGGAATTTCAAGTTTTGATAAAAACCTTCATAAACATCCAGTATTAACGAGAGTGGTGTGACTGATAAAAGGGGTGTGTGAGCGTGTCAGGGAAGCGCACCCATGTGAATGAATGGAAGAGTGCATATAATAAGATTAGTCACTCATCGGTGTCATGGTTGGTTGAAAACCAGAGAGTTTAATCAATGTTAAGGTGCTTCTGAGCTCCCATGATGCAGTCACAGGGTACTTCCTGTACTCTGAGTTTGGTTTGAGCAACTGTTGCTTAGTTGCAGGTTTGACAGACTTCGCAAAAAAATAATTGTTGTTCTGCTTTCAGAGGTTAATTTCGGTATTTACATATGTAAATTGTGAAAGAGAATTAGACTCCATGAAGATGGTAGCCTCCTTCAAGTTTGAGATAGCAGTTTCTTTGACCCGTCCAATATAATTGACCTGCATGGTTAATTCAAAGTGTAATTAAAATGTAATCTGACACAACTGTTGCTAATGAAAAAGTTTGTCTGGGCCATTCGTCTGACCTTGATATCAGTATGAAGGTAATGCAGTGATGTTTATTCCCTCACATATATCTTATCAGTCTGCTTCTGTAGACACTGGTGTGCATTAAAACAAGGAAAGAGGCAGAATATAAGGTGGGAGAGTCCTGATTGAAAGTATAACAGGCTTTTAATGTCAGTTGTCTTCCAATATGCAAGCAAGTAATGTGACATCTACATAACAAAGGACCTGCCTTAACACAAGCAATAATCAGACTTGAGAAAACCGTTAAACATCTTTTTTTCTGCAAGTATGACACACAAACCATTTCTGTATTTAGTGTTTCTGATGCAGAATCATAGTTTGTGTTGTTTATATTTCTGCTGACCTTTTCCTTAAACATATGAAGCTCTTCCATTGACTTCCTGCCACATAGGCTGCACTTGCTCCATGTCGACATGTTCAGAAAGACATCTGAGACGTATTAGCACGCTGCTGAATGGCAAATTCAAGAACCTGCCTTAAGTTGCTCCAATGTAGTAAGGATAAGGAGTTTTTAAAATCATAATTGCTTTGAAAAGCATTGTAGGTGTGATATCATTTTGAAAAACAAAGTAATGGTAGAAGTTTATAAATCCCCACTTTGACGCATTACATATATCTCAATCAGATGTCAGTTCCTTCAAGAGGATTTTTTTTTGCTTGAGTGAAATAAAAAAAATGTACCTAGGTGATGGAAGATATGTGAAAGAGAGAAAATTATGTGGATACATTTTATGATACATTCTATTGGTATTTATTACATTAAATTTACAATATGCCCTAGCCTGTTGAGCTAATACGATATTCTACATTTAACTGTCTAAGTCAGGATCCCCTCATTGATGTTGCAATGACCGTAATAATCCGCCTTAATAAAGCCGAAATTAATTCATAATTATAGCCAAATCCCACCATTGATAAAAAATTAATTTTTTTTCATCATATGTAGCTGTGCCTCATGCTATTTAATTCATGCTTGTTTCTAGATATCTGATCGGCATGTCTGCAGTCATGTTAGTATCACCGCTGACATCAGCAGTGCCATCCAAAGCAGCATCTATGGCAAATGACTACTAATCATTCCTCTCTTTTCTTCAACATTGTGTTGTAGTCTCTTATCCTCACTACCTCCTCTTTATTCAACCCCCTCTCCTTCTCTTTCAATCTCTGATTAGCTCATCCTGTTTTATTAAAAGCACTGTAGTCTGCGACTTAATGCATTGCCTTGGATGTGATGTATTAGTCTGTCGCCCAGCCATTGTTCAGGGCCATGATTCCCCCAAGGCACTGTGGGACTTGTAGGACTTATGCAGGAAGTAATTACCTGCCAGTATGAAATTGATGGGGGCATGAGGGTTGTGGGACAAATAAAAGTCTGATTTCAGCTGAAGAAAGTGTTTACAGTGCTGTAACAAATTAAAATGGGGCCAGTTATTTTCTTTAAGGTTGTGTGTGAACATTCCAAAGTAAAGTTCAGGCAGAAAATTTGTAATTTATCTGACTGATTAAACTTTTTTTGCCCAGTCCTTATGGTCTGAAAGCGCTGAAAGCCCTCTTTAACTTATCTGCTGGTTTAATGGCCATCATTTTTTTCTATAGGTAATTAAGAACTAATAAGTGAAAGAAAGGCTCCTACTTTGATTCACCTCATTGATGTCTTTAATGACACTGCAAAGTGCCTCATATATGTGCCAGTCATGCATTTATAAGCCAAATGCAACCACAGCCCTTTGCATTTTTTTTCTACTCATACTGTTGCTTCCAAATAACTAATTCAATTGGGTATGGCCTACTGCATAGGCCAGTATGCAGTATGCACTACGTATTGCATTCTGCTCTTCATATTAGTATGCAATATGAAACTGAAAAAATGATTTATTTTACATTTTGCTTGACCAGGCTTTGCCAGTTTTGGAAAGCAATTGTGAAGAAGAGTGGGTAAAATGGCAAACCACCACTTTTCTATAGCATCCCCCCATATGCTCTTAAAACAGATACGTTAAATGTAGATTTTCATTCTTCTAGGCAAGTCTCACCACTCAGCAGCTATCTTGCCCACAACCCTTGGCTGTCATTTTGAGCTTAAAAGACCAGGCCATCATCTAAATGACTGGATAGAAACCAAGACTCAACTTTAAATCATCACTAAGACATTCACACTGTTTTACTAGAAATACCAAACAAATCTAATAAAAACTGCCTAAAGGCTTAGTGACTTTGGCCAAAAAAACAGTTTTAAAATGCTTTTTCCCAACAAATCAGTCTTCTCTCAGGCATGTGCAAGGTTTTTGCTATGCTAAAGCCCCCTTTGCAATTTTGTATACAATCTTAAAAAATGTTTTTCCAGGTTCTGGTAAGAGGATGAGGTCGAAAACATAGAAACTAGCAACAACAATCAAATATTCAATAAGAATATGTTATAAGTTCATACACACCTGATCCCACACCACACCCTAACCCCAGCCTGCTCTTACATTTTTGTACCTCCACACCTACACCTCCATCTCAGTTACCATTTCACAACACTAACTGTAAGCCCCACACTTGCTAAGCTGTGGCGCTTACAGTAATTGCAACAGAGATTTTTCCGATTTTGTTCTTCTTGCAAACATATCCTGACTGAAATCGTAGTTGCTAAAATTGGTTCATGTGATGTGCACAAAACTCACATGCTTTAGGCATCACCTGACATCCGTCTCTCTCTTGCTTTAGTTCTCTCTTTTAAAATCAGATTTAAATTGACGACAAAATGGTCAATTGGTGTCTTTTAAGTAATTTAGTCGTCAGTTTGAATTAAAATCAATTTTTGATTCAAAACCAATTTCTTTATTGAATGAATAGAAAAGAGGGCACAGTCATCTGTGTCTTGCACCAGAATAGTGTGTCAAAACATTTACTGGTCTCATTAGTCCACTGACATACAATATGAAACATAACTGGCAATTAAGATAGATGACTCATAGAGTTACAGTTTTAAAAAGTGTACAGCAGTAATTATTGTATTAAATAATTTTAAAGCATCTTGCAGTGCCTTGTCTGTATGAGAACATGAAACTGATTTAAAATATACTTTTTTGACATATGTGAACAGTTTCTGAATTGTAGGAAATGAGAATCTTGATTTATACGTCAATCTTTCTTACATTTGTCACTAGTTATTCTATCAGCCATAAAGTACTTCAACTGGTGGACCTCTAGTTTTTTCATAATTTATCTGAAGGGACGTAATAGCTTGTTGATCAATGTCAGTGTCTCAACAGTCACTCTGCAGGTGGTTTACAAAACTCACTTCCTGGCGTGTCAGTGACTGCAAGTACTGGTTCGTATAGGTTGATTTAAATTCCTGTATTACTGAATGTGTGTGCAAATGTAACTGCCCCATGGAAGCCACTCAGCAGCCAGTTAAAGAAAGCAGTGGTTTTATTGGATAGATGCCCTTTTGTGACTGCAGTAAACTCTAGTAATAGAGGGCAACTGTAAACCATATATGAAGAATGTAGTATGAGCTCCTGTATTGTTGTGACTCAGAATGTTGCTTTAAAAGGTGTTTTGCATGGTTTGCATGCTCAGTTGACTTTCCCCATCAAGTAGAAGAACAGAGTTGTGTTTAGAAGTAGTAGTTACCTGTAACTCAACATCACTTCTGATTATAAAGCTAAAAAATTTTAAAAAATCAGGGTACTGTTTAACCAGATTCACACCACAGGACACAGGCAAAATTTTAACTAGGGCTTATTGATTTACTCTATTCAACTTCCCTTTGTTTGCTGCATTTCCCAGATCTGATGTTTACAGTGAGTATAAAAAATGCTGTAGTTTTTCATGGCTGACTGAGTCAGATTACTGGTTAGACCGGTGTGGATCACATACATGTATGTGGTTTAAGTCCAACTTCCCTATTGAGATGTTACTGATTTAAAAACATCAGTGTCTTTATACTGTTCTTTGCAAGTATTACCACATGTGTGAACAACATTTTATAAACACTTTTATGGATCAAAGCTAAAACCGAACATTTTCTCCAGTGACGTCAGCTTAGGCAGCATTCATTGAGGCTCAAGAATACAAAGATGGAAATAGAAAACCTGAGCATGTGGGCTTTGAAATTAGGGATGGTAAAAGAAAAATAACCTCATGTGGACAATCGTTTGAAAGCTTTCAGTGAAGCAGAAAAAAATGGACTAGTGGAAGTGAAAAATCCTGAACATATTGTTTTCATTCCCAAAAGCAGATCACTGAATTTAATGCCAGGTGACAAAGCAGGACAGATGCTAGAGTAAGGACACTAGAAACAACACAGAGTCACTTACAGCCCCCTAAAAAACATTTATGTTAGCTTTGTAAACTAAGCCTACATATCAGTAAGAGTTAAAAAGATGACTTTCTTACTTCAAATAGGTCACTCCAGGAAAGAGGTAAATGTTAAGGTAAGAAAGTGATATCAGTTTGTCATAATTACAAAAAGCCAACAAACATGCTGTCATCATTCAAGCTAACATCAACTGTGGTGTGTTTACTTAATAAACTATAAGAAGGCAGCAGCAGATGGAGAGCTTGAGAGAGTGGAACAGACAGGCAGTAATAGCTTACATGTGTCCCTGAACAGAGGTAAATCTGTGTGGGAGTGAGTGACGTGGCCCGGATACATTCCTCTGAGTCTGCGTATGGGTGTCTGTGTTGGATCTACGTCATGTAACATTTGCAAATGATTGTAAGCACTCGCTTTGACCTTTTTAGTCTAGCAGTCAAGTTCTATCAAGTACTTTGGACATTGCATATTTTGTTTCTAACACAGAGAAACACGGACATAGCCACATGTCACCATAACCACATCCTTTTTCCATTTCAATTGAAAAGACATATAGAGTGTTCAAAATTCAGTCACAAGGTCCCTCTTGATGCTATGAATAAATAACTGCAACTTGCCTCAGCTAACCAACCAGTCCTTTGCTCATGTGTCAAATCATTTCTGTGGCCAGGGTCAGAAGAGCATGACAAGACTGGTGACTATACCGTGATGTACAAGTTATGATTTGTGCTACACAGTGTGATCTACACCTCAGGTGGTTTGGCTTGTTTTAACCTTTTTTCAGTCTGTACAAAGTAAGGATTTGGCACATAGTTTCTATTTTATTCTTGGTTTAATTTATTTTATAGCTTAAAATGTTTCATACAAAGGATGCTTGCTCTCACAAAACTGTTTATCAGTTATTTTTTCTTATAAATAGTAAAAATAACTCGTAAAAAATGTCTCTTACCGGTCAACTTGTTTTAAGTAGCTGCATACTTTAAATGACTGGCTACTTAGAAATATGCATCTGAATGGGATATGCAGTAACACTTCTCACTGTTGCTCTGTGTACCGTAGAATATAAGTTATCAGGTGTACTTGTGTTTTGTGACATTAATGTAGTGTCTGGTGGTGTTCCAAAATAAACCAACACTGTCTTGCTTACAGCTGTCTTTCGATACACTAGTGAAGGGCTTTAACTTACAGATGTCTTAATCATTGATCAGTATTTTGACGTGATATGTTTAATTCTATTGCCCTAAAAAATTTTAAGAAATTTCTGAAAGTAAAACTCTTCAAAATTCACTAAACCTCATTATGAAGTAAGTCAAACTGCTGTTTTTTAAACCATCAGTCCAAGTCCTCAAGTATTCAGTTTCATTTACAGCAAATATAATAAGTCAGAGTCAGATTAAAGAATCTGGTTCCAGTAAATCTTTGGTACTTTGCTTAAAAAAAGATTCAGACCAGTAATCCAACCAGCTAGTTGTTCCAGCACTACACCAGTGTACAAAAAGGTCAGTGGTCAGCACTTTGCTGGAAAGTGCTGTTATGCTGCCTTGCTTATTTAAATACATTTGATGTAAAGTTAATTGCTTAAGTTGTAAAAAAAAAAAAAAGAGTTTTTTCTGGATGTAACTGTTGTCCACTTTTTCCCCTTCTCTTTCACATTGTCCCTTTCTCTGCCCCACCCCTCTCCTCTTCTTTTCTTATATCCTCCACTTTCTTCAGGGCTTTGACCCCCCTCATCAGAGTGAGACCAGGACGGTTTATGTAGCAAACCGTTTCCCTCAGCATGGCCACTACGTACCACAACGCTTTGCTGACAACAGAATCATCTCCTCCAAGGTACCAATGACCTCTTGTTAGTCAGTCAAAAGGAGACAGTGTGTCATTTCATTTTTTTCCCATTTGATCTAATTTTATTGTTTATTGTTCATGCAATTAAAATGAGGTAAAACTTCTGCTCTGAAAAAAACGCATAATAAATACTGTGATTATTTTACTTTTGCTTAATTTTTTTACATAACTGCAACATCACGCTCTTAAACCTAGCACAAACCAGCACAAAAGTACAAAACAGACGCTTGATGAAACCCCTGTTCTTTATTTAATTTTGTTTAAATGGTTCGAGGCACTTCTTTGTTTAAAGCTTTGAAGCTCATATACTGATGTCTGGCACCAGCTTGCTAGTGTTGAGGCATGATCTGTTGATAACAGGATCAACTCAGACAATAAAACTTGTTTTGATAAGGGGGTTGGTAGATCAGTTGTAAGATTGGCTGAACAAAAGGGAAATAATCCAAAGAGGCAGCTGCCCAGCACCAGCAGTGATTAAATGATTGACAGTCACCCAGGTCAGAATTAAATAGATTTTAAGCCATGCTTTTTAAGAGGTAGAAACAGCTATAAATGAAACAAAGGTACTCTTGGCAGAGCTTTGTACTAATGTGATTAGTTTAAAACTAACAAGTTTAAAGCTTTCAATACTAAAAGTTTTTTTAAAAAAAAGAAAAAAACAAACATGCAGTGAGATCTTTTTCCTCGATTAGCTAAGCTTTATTCTCTGCACTGCACAGGAAGTGATGAAGTGAAAAGCAAGAGTGAAACAAAAACAGTCGATTTAACAGCTGTTGCAGGAGGGTGTTGCACTCACCACATCCGTTATCAACTACTACAGAGAATGCGTTTTCTTATTGTGCCTGTTTACAGTTTGAATACAGCCATTCAAAAGAATGTTGGTATTACACACTTTGTGTATTGTTTACATATATTTAACTCGTTCTTAACTTGTTCCCTTTTCAGAAGGTTTCACAGATGTGGCCTTTTTGCAACCTGCAGATATTCTGCATGAATAATTCTCAGTAGTCAACATCCTTAATTTTTTTTCTTTTTCTTTCAGTACACAATTTGGAATTTTGTCCCGAAGAATCTGTTTGAACAGTTCAGAAGGATAGCCAACTTCTATTTTCTAATCATCTTCCTTGTACAGGTAATGAAAATCACAAAATCACACGCACACATTCTTTGTTGTCAGATCCATGTTCTCCTCAGTCGAACTGTGGAGAGTCAAGGGTGACCTCAGTTTTTCTGTGTGTTTGTGTGTA
>JAUZTA010000025.1:5444934-5455310 GCA_034780835.1 Ctenochaetus striatus
CATAGTTGTATAAACCAACCCGATGGTTGTTCTAAATAGAAAAACAGAAAATGTGAAGTTCAGCTGAACTCTGTAGCTAATACAGTTAATCTGCCAAAGGATGATGTCATCCATATAGCTGTCATTGAGGCCTTGACTGTTTTACAACAAAACCTTCAAATCAGGTTCTTTTTTTTCTCAGAAGACACAGTCTTCAAGAGAACTATAAATCATAAGGTTTGGCTTGATTTTTCTTTGGACGTTGTATTGTTGCCGCTCTTCAGAACAAAAAAAAATGCTCCTTGCACCAAACAGTTCCTCGGAAACAGTGCAGAGGTGAAATGGACAGTTTAATAGATGCATCTGTATTGGTCATTTATCTCCCAAACAGCACTGGAGTTTTATTTCTACGTGACTGTCACTGAATACTACAGTATCTCAAAGCTGCCTTCATATGCTTCTGATTTAAAAGTCCTCTGACGGCTGATTGCTGCTTTACAGATTGATTCAATTGGTCACAGGTTGATCAATGCAGGTATATCATTCGTCGTAGAGTTAATTTAGAGCTGACAGTGTTTATCACACACAGTCATACCAGCATAGATACTCCAAGGACACCTCACTATCAGATCAACCCCTCTTCCAGGATCCATTACCATCCATGGCTACAGCTGCGGCTTGGCTGCTGTCACTGTTTTTTTACTGTGGTTGGGACTAATCACATTCTCCAACCTCAACTTTTCTCTTTGCAGTGGATGATGACTGTAACTACAGCAACAACAACAAAACCCTTTTGAGGAAAGGAGAAAAGCAGTGCGTTCTGATACAGAGAGAGCAAAACGATGCATTTTTTATCCAGGGACTTCTGACACTGCTGGAATAAATCTTATCCAGTGTGTCCCGGCTGTGTTTTGCAGTCACCAGCCAAGCAGCGTAACTTTGGTTTCATTCCAATAATGTCTCCTATTTCTGCCGCAGAGGAATAAAACGACCACAACATCACAATCCAAAGCTCTGTGGAATACTTGGCTTAGACATTCAGCTATAAAATAGGACAGTCGTGGGCTATATCACAGTAGCTATTATGATGCTTATAATCTATGAAAGAAAGATATGTTAGTGTTCACTTGACTCTCCAGAAAGAGAGACCGAAAGAAACTGGAGGTATCCAAACATTGTTCAAAAAGTTGCTTTTCAAAAGAGTATTTTTAAATTCAAGAAAAAAAA
Organism: Ctenochaetus striatus; assembly: GCA_034780835.1. Lineage (NCBI taxonomy): Eukaryota > Metazoa > Chordata > Actinopteri > Acanthuriformes > Acanthuridae > Ctenochaetus > Ctenochaetus striatus. The sequence continues at coordinate 5,446,141 of JAUZTA010000025.1, forward strand.
AGTTAAAAAAATGTTCTGGTTGATCACAGTGATCTGAATCTTACACCCCAAACTGATTTAGTGGCTTATTAGAATTCAATCTGCAAGTATTTTGTCCTTTCATGCAGTATAAAAGGAGGACACATGGTTCAAGCTACACAGGTGTGACCTCACACACTGTCCCTGTTCTTTTCTTTGTCTCTCGGCTCTTCACTTTCTCTCCTTTGCATCACGTGCCTTCTCGCTCCTGAGTGCTGACACAGGTTTAAAGAGCCACCTGATCCTGCAGGCTTTTAGGCAGCAGCTTCATTCAGCTGTGTCCGTCAACACAGCAGGCCCAGTGAAAAGTTTCAGTAGTCATAAAATATACCTTCAACCTTATTGTTGTAAAAGTGAGAGGTTGTTTTGCACTGCAAATCATATCCTACATTCAAACTGGCAATATTTTGTCGTTTTGTTTCCGGATATATGAAAGGAAAATTAACTGCATAGATGGTGACGACACTGTCTTGTCAGCTGTGAAGAATCCTGTGCTTTTGTCAAATTAGAAGTAGGCACAACTCTGATTGGACTTGATGACTGTTAGAAACTTAAAATAACACCAAGGGGTGAGTTTAACTAACCAATAGTTTGCTTTTTGAGGACCATGGTAGTCCAGCATTTAGCTCTTCCGTCTAATGTGATTTTTAAATAAATACTGGCTTGATCTGCTTTTTAAATATTTTAAAATATAGTGGAAACGACTTCAATTTAAATTGTTATTTTTTTCTGCCTTTTTTTCTGTGATTTCTTTGTTTACAAGTTTTATGAGTTACGTTTAATTTACACATTTCATCCCCTTGTGTAGCACGTTTTGAATGTTTCCCCTGTACATCATTGTCCCTGTGACAGCATGCAGTCCATCATCATCCAGTCTTCTGTCCTCCTGTTAGAAGGTGACAGTGAACCTATTTTGTGCTGGTGTTAATTAATTCTCTTTCTTGTTTTTTTTCCTCTCAATTTTCCTTCGTTTCCTCCCCTCTCCTTTTCCTCTTTTGTCCTCTTCTCTATTTACATCTCTGTCATTTTTCTTCCCCCTCCATACCCTTCTCCGTATTTTTATCTCCCCCTTTCCCTCTTCCCTGCTCTTACTCTGCCCTTCCGCCTCCTCTCTTCCTCTCTCCTTCCTTCAGTCTCTATCAGCCTCCCAGGCGCAGGACCTCAGCTGTGTGGAGTCCCTGTGCTGCTACCAACATGGGCAAAGCGGCTGTTCCCGCCTGGCCCGCCTCTTGGAGCAAATGACCGGGCAGTGTCAGGCCAGCGCCAACCATTGCCACACATCCAGCCGCAACAACAGGTGGGGAGGGCACCCACGGCAAGAAACAATGATTATGAATCCTGACGAACCCTCACCAGCTCTCGGTTTCAAAAATTTGGGCTGCAGTCCTGACCGTTTTAGCCAATAATTTGGCTCCAACCCTGCTGTAATTTTTCCTTGTTCAGATCTGTATTTGAGCATACAGTGGTGAGGGAGCGGGGTCTCTGATGGTCAAAGAGACTGGGTTTCAGGGTTCGGCTTCGCTGAACTTTAAGAACAAAGAGCTCTGCACTCATCGACTGCACTATGAGTTTCCTGTTTCTGTCAGAGTGTGTGTTGGGAGAGTCTGGAGTCTGAACATTGTGACAAAGCAGGCAGAAAGGTGTGCTTAATCTCACATCACATAGCAGTGTACTATCAGAGATATATCAGTACACCTTGTAACCAAAATCATAGAGACCAATGGCTGAGTAGATTGTGATGGCCATGCCTTCTACATACAGTAGCATGCAGATGTGGATGTTTGGCAGAGTAGCCAGGGAGAATTTAGATTCCAGTATTTTATTAAATGGCCCTCACAGTGGGGACCTGCTGGGGTATACAGGCGCCTAACAGGTCTCAGTATTACATTATGTAACTTGTCTTGTCTAGCCCCCCCTACTTTGGGGCGGGTCTGTCTATTATCCCACGTGTCTGTGTTCTAATCATCTATGCTATGATCTGTCGTTCTGTCTGTCCTATCTGTGTCCTCTGTTTCTGTTCTATGCTCCCAAAAATCAAAAGTTGGTGTGTGAAAGGGAGTTGGCTGGCTTATCCAGGCAGGAAAACTGCCTGATCTGTAATGCACTTTAACAGATGTCAATATGTCGGTTAAGTCGAATCATTAGCTTTGTCCAGGTGGTCCTCTTGGTCAGCGGGCTGCTTCTTTACCTGACAACGCTGATAATGTTGGGCTTGATAAATTTAATTTGATCCAAACATATAGGTGTGCACATCTCCATTGTAACCTACGATTGAGATGTGAAGTGCTTCATAAGTGACAGTTTGTCGCGGCTTAGCCTTCAAGCTGCACTTGGCAATTTTGCATGTTGGTGGCCCGAGGTGGCAGAGAGAGGAATGAATAATGAAACATGATGTCAGTTTACTGCACAAAGCAAACTCAGCTCTCAGTAAGTGCAGATAAAACTTTCTTGTGATAAAGTATAATACAGCATCAACAACTTGGATTTTATTTTTTTTTTGTGATGCAAAATTTTGCCGAGTGCAGCTTTAAAGATGAGCGAGCTGAGTTCACAGTTTGCTGGGCCGCCCAACCTGCAGTGTCAGTGCTATTGTGTCTTTTTAGCCTGAATCATAGAGACTCGGAGGGGTCATTGATTAATTGAACTGATCAGCCATTTGTGCTGAGTAATCAATACTTCCAAAAGAACCATGGGACACTGAGTATTGATTCCGTCAGTAATGAAGATGTAGCATTCTTATTCTTTGGGTGCCAGTCTCTGCAGTCTACCTTGCACAGAGCGGTGTGGGCACGCATGTTTTGTTTTTTTTTAAATTATGACTGTGTGTGTGCGTGTGTTTGTTAAGGTAATGACAGCATGCGGATAATGGGATGTATTGTTTTCCCTCATCCTCCCATCAGCCCCTCTGGACGGCAACCAAAAGACTCTGTGCTCATCCCAATCAGTCAGGCCCCTGTTCAAAAAATTAACATCTTTGACATCAGCAGATCGTTTTGAGCTTCGATTCAGCCAGTAAAGCATAAAATAGGTCCCGCATTTTCAAAATTTACACCGCTCATTATTTCTCTGACAGCAGTGCGTAATATATATACCATGAGGTAATCTGTTTCAGTCTCTGCCAGTGTCATTTCACTCAGAGAAAGGAAACTATTCTCATTGCTTCAGGGTCAAATTACCACTAAATGCTTGATTCAATTTAGACGAATTTCCTCCTTCGGGATTGATTGATTTGTTTTCTGACCTTGGCACGAAACTGTCAGTCGGATTCTTCCAACTGAGCAACAGCAGCCAATTTTGTAGTATTAGACTGTTAAACACAAACAATGGCTGAAAGTAAAATACTCTGCTGAGCTGTGCTTTATTCTGGACAAACACAATCAACTCCTAGAATTGGGGCTGGATGTCCAGGTTTTTTTATCCCTCATCTCCTTCTTTTCCTTCCTTTAATATTACCTCTTCTCTTCTTGTCTCCTCAACTCTCCCTACTTCTCTCTGCTTTCCACACTTCTTTGTGTCCATCCTGTCACTTTTTTCACCTTCTGGATTTGAGGAAATGTAGCAGAAAACCGCAAGGAAAAATGAAAAAGAGAAACTCAGCTCACGTTTGGCCTTTATGCTACAGTACTGCCATAGAGGAAAGGGAATATATGCAACCTGTCCGATGTAACATGCTTAGGCACCTATAGAAAGCATATTTAAAAACATATATAATATGTAAAGTATTTATCTGTTATATATTTTGTTCTGGCTGCTTGACTTGGCCTGTTGTTGACTGCTGATCTCGGGTGTCAGGAGTCAAAGATGGTTTTCACAATGAATGAGATCCACGCCCCCGTGTAGCTGTCAAACCCCAGCAGCTGCTTCTTCATCCCAATGTCAAACAAATTATACACAAACATTTATATGTGAGAAAGAAAGTGAGTAAAAAAAACTATTTGAATTTACTAATACAAACATCTTAAACGTCAAAAAATATTTGTGCCATTGAGAATTTAAAAAAAAACAACTACTTGGTCCTGTTCTGATGCATCAGGCATTCTTTCTTTAAAAATCTGAATGTACTAAACCACTTGTGTGCTGTTTTTGCAGCCATATTAAACCATCCTACATAATCATTTTAACAACAAATTTAAAACTACAGATCTGCTTGAAAAACAGTTTTTCGGTGAGTAAATGAAAAGTTGGCACATCTGTTCTGACCTACTGAAATGTAATTTGAAAAAATATCAGTCAGTGGATTGAAACCCAGCTGATGTCTCATATTTATAGCTTTTCCTGCTATACTCTCAGAACAAGGAGAATATGCTGTAAACCAGAGAGGCTGCTGGGAAATGTTGTCTAAGAGTCTTTCTTTTTTTTTCACTACTTCTCTGTATCTATTAGTCTTTTTCTACTGGATCCTGAAGCCTTATATGTGCTTCTGAGAAGAGGCAAACTTTTGAGGGCATGCTTGTTTTATACCCAGGGGTGTTCCAGGTTGGTGGAGTCATGCTAGTACAGGAGAGAACTCCACGTCTCGTCCATCCATGTCTACAAAACAAGAATGCTCAGACTCTTAACTTGTTGCATGGGGGCTGCTGTTGCCTTTGGTACTTTGTATACTATGTAAACATGTGTGTGTCCGTGCCCCCTCTCACACTCCTCTCTTGCACTTGTAATTTTCTGTCCTCTCTGTCGTCTGTGTCCTCGTCCTCCTGTGTCTGAAATCTGCATAATGTCGTCTGACCTCCCAGATTAATTATTCATGTGCTGTTAACGCCCCCCTCCCCCCTCTCCCGTGAGCTTCATCTTGTCAGAAATCTGCCTGTTCTGTTCTTTTCTTGGGTTCATGTTCCCACCAGCTTATCCCAACAGTGTGTTTTGGTGTCGCTAATGTCCTTTTTCTTCTGTCATAACCTGGGGAGCGAGATGGGTTTAGCACTGAGATGTTTCAGTTTGACCCCAGCCCCAGTAGACAGCCGAGCTGGTGATGCAGCACGTGAGAGTGCCTCCGGTGAAACCAGCATTTGAGTCATCGGCCTATTTAAAGTCCCTGGGTGGCCCTGTGATCCCGTTCACCAGGTCTTAAAACGGTTGTCTTCGTCTCAGACAGCAGCTTTAGATTGTAGGTCATAGGCGTTGTTCAGAGGTTGAGAGGCTGACGTCTCTGTACGTCTGCAGGTGCAGAAAGCACGCGGTCTTCCTCTCGTCCTGTATTCAGCTGCAAACCTGTTAAGCATGCAGAGGCTGTGCACACATTTCCGGCTCAGTCATGTGAAAATCAGGTGTAGTAACCAGAATGGAGCCACTGTTTGAACCCAGAGCATGTTGAACCACAGCCTCTCTGCTTCTCCCTGCTGGAGCTCTGAGGCAAGAAGCTCCGATCGTTGACTGTTTTGATGTGAGTCAGTGCGGTCATGGTGGTTGGTTTGTTGTGACCTATATGAGCAGTGACTTTTTTATTCTTCAGCATTTTCATTTTTCCTCATCCAGCTCAATCACATTCAGTGGTTGACAGATAGTTTAGATCAGTCCTTGTTAGACATTTCCAAAGGAGATCCAGCTTGTTAAGCTAATTACAGAAAGGGAGTGCCTCTGTCGTGTCTCTAAATCAAATTTTACAGTATAGCATGGATTTTTATTGATGTCATGGAAGAAAGTGTGATACTTATTTTTCTAGTGAAACAGTAAAGATATCTAAATAGCGAGCCAAACTTAAGGATGTATATTTTACAAGCAGAAAATCAGAAACTAGTGGAAATGTGAAGCATGAATGTTGATGGCTGTTTATTATTGATTTGTCTTCATAGTGACTGTTTTTTTTGTTTGTCCATGAATTGAGTAGCTAAAGTCTCACCTCACCTCCTCCCTCCAGAACAGTCAGTCATAGACAGATTCAAAAAAACAAAACACGTGAATGATTTTCAGGACAGAGAAAATCAAACGGACTGATTGTTTTAAGAAAATATTTGCAGCAGAGAATCTCTGCCATTATGTTCGACATGTGAGCTCTTAAGTGCTAATGAGCTGTCTGAACAGTTTTAGTAAAACTCAACTCTGAGCCTGTCTCTGCAACCAAAGCGCTCACATCATTTGCATTTCCAAGCACTCAAAGGAGATAAATCTGCTGAGGATCCACTCTGCTGTGTCTTACACTAATGAAGCAAATAAGAGATAATGGTAGATATACCAGGATTAAAACAGATTTTTTTCTTTCCCTGCCTCATTTTTGTTTGGGCCAGATCTGGGTATCAGCTGGTCCTAAAGGTGCAAAAACTAAAGGCCTTTGTGCAGTCAGTGATTTTGTTAAATACATTTTTAGAGGCAATCCTCAAACTATCAACAAACTCAACTGTTTTTATGTACAAGAGGTTTCAAAGTTTCTTTGTGATCACTTTCACCTTGTTTTATGATGCATTTTATAAAATAAAAAAAATAAATAAATAGTCATACCTAATATGTATAGATTTTATTTTTAAATAGGCTTGTCTTTTGGATTTTTTAATCTATCAGGGTCATAAAGTTAATTTGGGACACTGCTTTAATGCTTGCACCACTCAGATACAACAAAACCCTTTGCCCTCGGAAAAATTCCCTGAGGAAACACTGGCAGTAATTAGAGACAGTCTGTTGCAGTGAACTAACTTGTTTTCTTCATCCTCTATATGCTCTGAGTTAATTTACAACAGAACTGGTTTTGTGATGTCCCATTGTCACCATACAGAGTTTATTAAACACAAATGGACTTAAATGACCCATGGCCACAAATAATGTAATACTTTAAATTCTAGTTGTAACACTTCTGTGGCAAATATTGTATCAAAAGTGCATCTTAAATTATCGTTTTTTTATTTTAAGTATAAGTATAATGATCAAATATTCTGCTTATCTGCTTTATTAAGACCATATGGGTGCTGTTTCAGCCCCACATTTTTATCCAGATGTTGTAAACTTCTTATAGTCTCTGAGAAAAAAAGAAGGCAGGAAAAACAGAAACTGTTCTTGTAAAATAACTAAAATTGTTCTAACCTTAACAAATAAACTAACAATAATCACAGTGTGCTTTCCAGGAACTCTACATGTAATTCTCAGAAAGTACGAACGCCCATTCTGACGTGGGTTAGTGAGGGCTGTTGAGGAGAGACTTTGGTTACTCGTCATTAACACCATCACACCCATTTCTCACACTCCACTCCTCCATCTCTCACTCTGCTCTGCCCCCTCTGACCGGGTTATGCAATTCATAATCACAAAACCATTGATATCAGTGTGTAAGCTAGTGGCAGAGGAGCACACACACACACGCATTCACTCCCCCCATCAGTCACCTAACCCTCAGTCACTGCTGCCTGTTTTCAGGTCTTGGAGCGACACAGAGAACTTCTACTCCAACGATCGCAGCATCCTGACGCTGTCACCCATCGAGGCCACCCACTGCTGACTTCCAGGGTCACTGACTGTGTCACACGGCTGTGGGGGAGTTTTACTGCTCCGCTATCAATCAAACCCTCACCACCACTTTATAAATCTACTTCAATTTTTAAGTCAATTCATTCTCAGCTGGACACGGATGGAAGCTGTAGCATTATGTGAAAACCAAAGGACTCGGCACAGCAGGCAGATTTACCCTTCACCAATCTGTTTCCCCCGAGTGAATCAATTCTTAGTAGAGATGTTGTCAAGGACGTCAGATGGCAGCTGCAGCAAGGAAGGAAGTGAAACATGAATTGTAGAGGAAGCCAGCGCGGCATGAAGCCGACATCTGTGGAGCTTCTCCTGAGGAAAGACCCAGGCAGCATCTGAGCAGCAACATTTAGAAGAATCCTGCTGTATGCAGGGTGTCTGCAAGTCCTGCAAAAGTACCTGCTAACACCAGATTAAAACTTCATGCCCTGTAATAGCTCACAGGTGCTGCCCTCTGATCAGCCCAGGTACATGAGCTGTCATGCAACTGTTATTATTCCTGTTTAGTACAGTTGCCAAACTGTAGTTTTTTTCTTGCAGCTGGCATGAATATGACTTCGTACTTCAAGTATTTGTCGGCACGGACTGGAGGTCCCTAAAGATCTGGACTTTTTGTCTCAAATGTGAGCTAATGGCAGGCATCAGTCCTGCTCAAAGCATCGCAGCCAAGGACTGTGACATAACTGCTGGTTTGGACACGCTAACGAACCTCAACACACACTGAGGGGTCGTGTAAACATCAGCTACCAGGATCATCTCTGTAACACAAGAGCAGGGACTCTGCGAACTCGGACTACATGAAGAGTATATTTCAGAGGTGTCGGCTAGCAGCTAAGACCCAGCGTCGCCTCGCTTCCATAAACTGCTACAAAACCTTCCTACTTAAGCTGGTAGCCTTCACCTTCATTCAGACAGAGAGGGAAAAGGCCAGATCTTCCTCAGTCCTGTAGCTATCAGAGCCTTGTTGGTTCTGTCAACATCTAGACTTGTTTCCCTCAGACCTGCAGCTCTCGTTCGATACTGTGCAAGGAGATTTACCTCTACTGTGGAACCAAAGACCAAAGGATTCAGACTGGAATTAAAAAAAAGATGTTTATTTTTGTGCCTGATTGCAGAGAAGCTTATATTGTTAAGAAGACTGTTAGTTTTGTTTGTGCTGCTTTCTCGTCCGACTGTTCAGGCCTCTGTCTCCTTGGTGCTTTGCTCTGAAGGAGGCCGGATGGGGCCTGTTTAAAAAGCCATACATTTTCAAGAGGTTATGTTGTTGATAGATTATCGAAGGTACTGCAGATAGAAGCTTTTTGAACCTGTTGTTGTCATTGTGTGTCTAGAAACCTGTTCCCCTCAAATGCCTTTACTCATTCAGCCGGATTAGCAAACGTGTCGTCCTATTGGAGACCATTATGCCCAGGGAATATTTTAAGGAAAGAGTTTATGACGTGTACAAACAGACTTGGAGACAGAATTATCCTTTTCCATAGGCTTAAAAATGTTTTCCAAGTATGGGATGAGATACTGCCATCATTTCTATTTTAGTAAGTTACGATGGCTTTAACAGCGAGATGCTTTCCAAACCGCGGCTGATGTTCGTCGATCCCGGACAGCAGAATGTCTCATATTTTTATAGAGATAGATATCAGATGAATATAATTCATTAATAATAGAGATTAAAAGAAAAGCAGAATCTTTGCACAGTTCACATATAAAAA
>JAUZTA010000025.1:5482077-5492885 GCA_034780835.1 Ctenochaetus striatus
TAACTGAAGACAAACACTGAAACTGGACCCTTAAAATGAGAGTTCAGTGCACTGACCTGAGTGTGTGTGTGTGTGTGTGTGTGTGTGTGTGTGTGTGTGAGTGTTTCTCTTTACCTTCTGTGTCTCATCCTTCTTCTCCTGTTTTAGGATGTCAGTGAGGTTAATGAGCTTTTCCATGGCTTCTACCTGCCTGCTCAAATGTTTGAGGTACATGCCACAAGCCCTGCAGTAAGCCTCTAACAGCAGCCCAAACCTCTGGCTTACTGTTTTATTGTGCATTTCTGACCTGGTAGAAAGCCAAAAGACAAGGGGGGGTCAGGGAGTGAGAAGCTTTCTAGAGGGAAAAAGAGAAAGGAAGGTAACTTAGCCATTAAGAAAAAGCTATCTGGATGGTGACTCACTTGAGATGCCAGAAGAAGAAATGTCCTATCCTTTGATTGGTCAGGGCTTTTTTGAGGAGAAAACGGGCGAGGGGATTGTCAAGATACTGCTCATATTTTAAAACCTTAAAAAATGGGAGGAGAGAGGATGGGAGGGTTGGAAGAAAAGAAGGAAAAAAGACGATGTTCAGATTAGTCATTGGAGTCTCTGTACACCAAGCACCCAATACAACAAAAAGCATCACAGCCTGGAAAGATACAAGAACAGGCCAAACAAAAGCTGCTTTTCAGCCAATATATAAGGCTGACAGCCAAGGACACTGGGACAGGGCGAGGTAATCCACAGTCCACTAAAGTCATAGCACAGTAGCTCCTCACTGTCTTCCTTTTTACTTCATTTTTCCTCAATGAGTTCCTTGTGGCTGATAGCCCCAAATCTTGTTCAGACTTACCTGCACAAGCTGAATGAGGTACTGGGACAATTTGTCATCAGTCAGGTATTTGTCAAGGCAGCGTACAGCAAAGTGCCTGACCATGGGGTCTGGATAGTTACAGTCCAACAGCTCCATGGCCTGCTCAGGACGGATAGACGGCCATTCCTTTAACAGACAGTACATCTGGGAAATGTACCAACCAAGAAATATTAATTAATACACATTATAGTCTCATTTATCCATTTATCCATCCATCTATATAAATATCTAAAAAAAAATCTACTTACAAATAAAAATATTCAAACAAACAACATTAACTATATTCTGTTCAGTCCCAGTATCTATTTTCAGGAGCATGTTTTGCAACAACAAACTAAACTACTTCCGTTCTTCAAAATCTAATTTAAAGTACTTTGTGGAAAAAGTTGAGTTGCATAAATCTTCTATTCTTGTTTTTATTCTGTTCCTCTATTCCAAAGATGTGTTCATATAACAAGCAGGTATAAAATGTCATGTTAGTACCTGTGCTACTTCATCTCGTGAGTTCCACTTGACAGCTAAAAGGATCTTGGGAAGGATCTCAGGGATGTTCATGCAGTAATGCCTGTGAAGAGAAAAGAAAGGGGGAAAATTATTTTTGTTGCATCCCAGTTTAAGCACCATCGTATCTATAAGTAACAACATCGAGTTACTTATAGACAATCCCAGAGATGCATTTAGGCTGTTATAAACGTTATGCATGTGAAAGATAGCTCAAAAATTGCAAATGTTTTAGCCATTATCCTACAAGAAAAGCTTGTATTAAATCTGGAAAAGGGTTATGCAGTAATGTAAAATAAATTTACACACAAGTCTATGCCATTCTAAGTAATAAACTGCGCTTTATATTGCTATACATTAATGCTCTGCAGTAAAGTATTATAGTGTGATGTTTGCCGGCTGTGCAAGATACCTGTGTCTCCAGAGAAAATCTTTTTCCTGCTCAGTGATTTCTGACAGGGGGTCTCTGTTACTCAGCTGTCTAAGCTGCTCAGTGTCGCTCTCAGTCAGGGCGTGATCTCTGGCAACACGGTTGCTCTGAAACATAACCGAAAGAAAACGCTATAAGCACTGCATTAATAATGTACTAACACTACTATAAATGGTAAATGAACTGCATTTATGAGGCACTTTTCTAGTCTGAGCGACCACTCAAACCCAACTCAAGACAGCACTGACCCATTTACAAACACATTTACACACGGGTGGAGCTGGTTAACACCTACCACTCCGCCTCCTATGTCACAGCATGTTGGCTGTCAAGTTACTTAACAAGAAACGGATTTCTCCCGACACTTACTCTGACATAAAATCTGGGTAACAGAGAAAAAACTGTGTTTTACTATAATCCTCATTTACTGTTACCAAGTACAATAACTAACAGCATTATAAACTGCCAGAGGTTCAATTTTTTTGTGCATTACAGTATCTTTGTACAAATAATCTAAAAAATGTTCGCCTTTGTGGTATAAAATATAGCCTGAAACATTAAAAGCTGCAATTGATTGCAACCCTCTACTGTTAGGGGAGCTTCTCAAACAACTCAAGTTACAGATAAAGGAATTACTTACTACACCACATTACACTACCCTCATGAATAAATCAGCACTGAATGGTCCAGTTCTTTTGCGTCACACAGAATCTGATGGACCTGTAAAACAGGCCACATTAACAACACAACTATTTGCTTTAATTCCTGACAAGATTCCAACTCTTGTAGCTTTACTGAATTTACTGAGCTTGTGTTTACTCTTTTTTTTTTTAAACCATAGTACATCAGTGCACACGGTAAATAAATGGAGATGACAGCGGCAGTGCTGCTGCTTCATGCTACATTACCAGCTAAATTTTACATGGTATAGAAATGAGAGGCTGTTTTAAAATCCACATCTGGGTCTGTTTTTGCCAGAGCAGCTGGCATCTCTGAAGCATTATTTTCACTTGGGAATGTATTCAAATGCCTGTATTTACTGGCTACTGAACTGAAATAAAATATTTATGTTGCATTTTCTTTGCCTCTGACTATATTTTCACAGACACACAATAAAACTTCTGTGGCTGCAAACAGGAGAAAATCAAGCATACTTATATTTTACTGATAAACTTTTTCTGTGTTAACCAGCAGTCTGTACCAGTATACTAAGCTACAGGCATCACAACATTATCAGACAATAAATCATACAAACAGATTAATGATGGGAGATGAGCTGTGAAATTGTCCATCTATCAGCTGTCACATGAAGCTTAGGATAATAAAAACCTCAACAATTCCCTTGAATTCCGAGCTGGAGCTTCTCCTCTTTGGCTGTGCCTTTGCCAGAGGCTAAGAGCATAAAAATCCACAGATAAATTCGATTATTCTCTTTCCAATAATCCTCTCTAACAAAGCCAAATCTGATTCCTGTCTGTAAAAATATCTCATTAGCTAAGATTTTAATTGTTTCTCAGACTAAATTAAACAATTTTTAGGATCAGGATCAAGCCAGATGATATTCTCGTCACACCACCAATCAATTTAGGCACTCCTCACATTTGACACACATCATGAATAACTTATCAAATTGTCTGACGCTGGTCACATCCTCTCACATGACGGAGTAACTCCAGCCACAAGTCATGTTATCACATCAGCAGTCCTGGTTCTTTTACCACACATTATCTAGAAAACTGATAAGACACTAGTATCAACACCAACATGAATAAATGAACACAACAGCTTACGGTGTCACAAACGAATCACATGGAAAGTGTTGGGGCCAACCCAGCTGACAAAATATATTTCAGCACTCAGTTTTTATAGTAAAAGGTGTTATATCTCACATTTAGCACAAATTATAGAACAATTTGCATACAGAGGTCTACTTAGTGCTCTGTACTGTATTTGCAGGGTTGATGTTTAAACTGTGCTATGGAAGTCACAGATGGCATACTTGCAAGGTAAAGACGGTTGTGATGAAAGTGTTTACATATCAAGAGTTAAACCTGGCCTGTCTGGTTTAAAACCAGGAATGTGACTGCTAAACCATGTGGGACCTATAGCCATTTATGAGACTGGGTCAAATGATTTTAAACAGACTGGAACCACTTTTTTTGCCACATTCAAACAGAGCCATAAGAGTTTCGATAATAAATAATGTAACTGGTGCTAAATAGTTTCAAAAAGCACCTCTAACTGATGGGCTGATAATTACCCACTCACAGACATAATTTACCCATACCTAAATTGTCAGTCAATAAAAAGTCAGATATAACGTATGAGCTATGAAATTCAGTGATATCTAATTAAACCTTCAACAAACCAGCTGGCACTGCTGAGTGTTATTAACAACACTGATATTATTACATGAGGGTTCTTGCTTAACAAGGATATTTGTTCATATTATTTACACACTACCATCAGAACTAAGCAGCTTGGATTGGGCCATTATATGAAATGCTTTGAACAAGGACAATGCGACCTCACACTGTCAGGATCCCTGTGGCTATTTGAGGTGTCACTTTAACAGCTTTTCTATACTAGGGACCAAGTTTAAAAAACATAAAACATTAAGCTCTGGAGGACAGGTAGGATTCTGGGATCCCTGTGAGGTAAACAGGTGAATGCAGCTTAAAGACCATGACCCATGAACCCAACTTTGTTGTTGTGCCTTTCCAGCCATCCACTGGTAAGTGGCTAGTAAGGATATTATTACCTGTCCAGAGAGATTGTAGTTGAACCCAAGTTCTCTTGAGATGGTCCAGTTTGCATGATCCTCTACTGCATTCATATCTGGGTATTTGACTGAACTACTAAAGTGGTCAAACTCCAGCTCCAGACATGGAGTTTCCTGGACAACAGAGATGAAAGAATGTCATCACACTATGTAAAATACAGTATTTCACAAACCTGTTACTTTCCAGTGTCACATTTATTTCAAAGTCCCCATTTGAAAAAGGTAGTTTTTTTTTCCCCACTTCAAGGCAAAATGCAGTATAAAAGCACCTTGTTAGGGTTGGACCCAGTGACTCCTATGGGGTTGAGGAGGTCTTCAAGGCCATGAGGGACAGGCCAGAGATTCAGAGCCATCTTGTTGGCCACCAGAGTGTGAGTGTAGTCAAACAAGTTGATATTACCCCAAGCTAGTGGACAGTGTTCCTGAAGAAAAAGAGACAAACGGGAAAAAGAAAGAGAGAGGTGAGACAGACCCAGACAGAGCAATGTAACCTAGCTTGTTGTTATGTTCTACAGCAACCTCGTGCTGTTATTGGCTGAAGGCTGCATACTAGGTCCTGAATACGGTAAAACTCCAAGAAAATAAGAGAATGCAGAGAGAGAGCAAGTTCTCTTCAGATAAAGCACTTCTACACACTTCTGGAGGTTCATAAGTGGATATTGAAAAGGATCACCTTTATACGAGTTTATCAGTTCTACTTGGGATGATCTGCATAGTTTACTTTTAAGGTTTACAACACACACATACATTAGTCAGTTGTTATAATAAAAACAAAAAGGCAAAAAGCCAAGTGAAAGCCAAACTGAACATCCACAGGTTAACATGACAGCTTAGTTCTGTCCAGAAAATCTATTACATGTCCACAAACTTCTTGAAAAGCTACTTTTCCACTGACCAATCATGCACTGCTCATTCTACTGCAAGGCTCATTAAGTCAAGGGTGCTGGGCGCTTGGCTTTTTCCTTGATTAAGTTTTAATTTCTGGCTAGGCACACAGAGGGAATGCTCCTTGGCAGATCTTGTTTATTTGACTTAAATGTCAAGGTATGCAGCATGCCGATACACGAGTACATATTTGTTTAAATTCCCAGTTTTTCACAACATTTTTAAGGGCCTTAAAATGCTTAAGTAAGTTATAACCATGTTGGTGAAATTTAACAACTTCTAACTGATTTGAATGATTTTAAAAGCTTTTAAGAAGATTTCATGAAAAACATTGTAACTGTTACAGCGAGATCCATCCTGCAGCTATTCATCTTGAAAGGTTAAGTAGCTTAGCCATGAAATGTGGCTGCCTGTTTTCTGCTGTAGATTTTAGCTGTATATGACAGTACAGTCAGTAATATCCTATGTCATACTAGTGGAGTATTAAATTAAAAACCGGACTAGATTATTATAGCAAATTATGGCAAAAGGCAGATTAAAATGTTCAAATCTGATATTCTTTAGAGGTAAAGGTTATCAGACAACTTTTTAACTGCTTTGTCTGCAAAAGCTGCCACTGAGGCCTTCAAAAGAAGGAAGCAAATGTTTAAGATAACATCTTTATCTATAGAGTGAGTCTTCACTAAGACGCAGCATTGGAGCCAGGTGTTACAGGGCAACAATGTGAGGTAGACTGAGTTACATGCAGACAGTCAGTCAAAACACACCTATTTATAGTAAGTGCTGGCACAAAAGGCCGCTGAAGTGAAGTGTTTATCTTTAATTCAAGTGGGGCATGAAAGAGCATCCGTTAACCTGACCTCAACCTAGCATGGCGTGGTCAGGACTAACCCCTGGTGTTTGTTACAATATCCGTGTCTGGCTCTCATTGAGAGACTCCACACTCACACACCTCTCTCTCTCTCGCTCTCTCTCTTCCAGCTTTTCCACCACACAGAGATGAAAGAAAAATCAGTGTGGGTGCCTTTTGCATTTATCAGATCCAATGAACAAAAACACAGGCAACAGCTGCTCACCACATGGTTTCTGAACATGTAGGTGTTGAGCAACCATGTGGTGTGATTTAATTTTTAAATTCATTTTTTTAAATCTGATGTAGGTATCTGCATTAAGTTATTATGCCACACAAATTATCTATGAATACATCAAAAAAGCATTATCATTTTGACTTTAAACAAAATTTTGCTAATTTGGATTTGGCGCTATAGATGTATTCTGTCTTTTTTAAAGTCTTCAAATACATTGATATGAGTTTGAGAGAGAATAATAAGCCCCTCTCACAACATGCCATCAATAAAGCTTTTACAAGTTGTACATATTCCAAGATGTCTGGAAAGTCCCTAGAGCTTATTTTGTTTCTGTTAATGTTTTCTGCCACCACACTGCCCACGGCTGATTAGTAATTAAACAGAACCAAAGACGATACCACGGCTCCCTTTCACCTTGGACACATATACTCAGACAGACTGACACATAGTGTTGGTAGGCTTCATTCAATACCACACATGCCTAAAGACACAAACGCGTGCGCACACACACACACACACACCCACACACACCCACACACACACACACACACACACACACCAGGTACCTATACCATATAAGCACCCCCTGGATGGTAAGCATACCAGTGTTAATAGATTTAGACACATGTAGGTCTTCTACTCTCTACTACCTTTAGACTCACAACTGCAGCTCCGTGTGCCTATCTATAATAGAGCTTTTACTGGTATTGGTATTTGTATCATCAGATATTAGTCTCCTTCTGTACCACAATCTCATATTTGGTGTATTTTGCCAAATTTACCTTTTTTTTAAATACAAAATCCTAATTTTTCTTTTTTTTTCCTTTCAAACACACAAATTAATTCAGCTGTTATAACTTTGCATTTTCTTTCGCAGAAATTACCCTTGTGAAAAAAATATGACAGTGACATCAAAACAGCCGATTAAGAAACCCTCTATTTTTGCCTGTCTAACTTCCTGTTTACTTAAGCTGCACTGCAGAATCATTTCCCCTGTGTCTCTGCTTCTTATCCTACCTCTTTGGCTCCCTTTCTGCCCTTGACAGAGCAGATGGAGAGGCAGAGTCTGGCTGCACGGGGTATGTCTGGGATGTACATATCGTAGGTAAGCCATTCATTCCACCTGTTGAAGAAAACCAGAAACTCAAATATGGGCCTACAGAACAAGCAACAATCACAGCATACTGAAGTGCTGCCAGAGATGACTGCAAAGTGAATGTTTAGAAAACTTACAATGCAATTACACAGGCTGAGTTGAGACTGTATTTCCATCAAAACTTATTAAGTGACAAGCAGCAAAAAATACATCAGTGAAAATTTGCTTTAATATAAAGACTATACTACCAGGTACAAGGTTTATAGGCAGTATTCTCTATTCTCCCATCTCTCCATGGGGTAGGTAAAGGAAACCGAGAGAGGACCAGACTTAGGTTTAACAGTAATGCGATACAGCAGCTTAGTGTTACTAGCCAACACTAAACTGTTAGCTTTACCCTCCTGCCTAAGATTACTGAAAGTAAGTGGGCAGACTAGGTAAACTGTCTACAGCATTATTTCTGTAATATTAAGACAAAGTGGTTTAAAGTGGTTTTAACGTCCATTATTGGGTACCTTAGTTAATTAAATTAGTTTTTACTATTCACTGTTGTAATTACTGTCTCCTTTGTTGTGTGTTTGAGCATTTTGCAATGGTTAAATGAAAGCAAATAAAGTGATTACTATTAATAGGGAGTTTTGCATTCAAGGGCCGCTGTTTTGAATTTATAGATATTGTAATGAAGTGGACATTCACCTGGGGTTCGAGCAGGGTACCCTCTGTGTGTTGACATTGTCACACATTTGTTCACCTCCATGGTAGATGCCCGTTCTAACATATATCTGTAAGTAGACATAAAAAGGAAGATGTAACAAAAGTAAAACAAAAAAAGTCAATAAAAATATGATACATTATCACTTCAACACTGTCAAGATTTTGGCTTTTTGGACAGCTAATCTCAGACTTAACATCTGTCATGTTAAATGACTAGTACACTTCAGTGGCATACAGTCAGTCCTTTTTGTGGAGACTAGTTACATTCACACATAGGATGAAAGTAAACCAACATGAGGTACCAGTACTTTTCCTTGGTAAAGGTCAGTGTTGACAATAAAACCTGGAAAATGAGTGCCTGTATTTACAGGAAGTGGGGGAGTTGGATAATGGGACACTGTGCAAAACTAAAAGAAAGACAAAAGACTCAACTGATATGGTGCAAAAGCAAATCTTAAATACACCTAAAAGCAAAATCTTAAATACACTTCTTATAAATAAATAAATATATATATATGTGTGTGTTTTTATGAATCTTCAAAAATACAATGAACACTATTCACAATAACTGTGACTGAATTTGACTGATCTCCACAGAAACTTGTATATTCTTCTAAGTGCTTTGCATCTCCACCTTGTCTATGTCCCGTATATTGACGTTAACATAGGTGGCACAGAGGATTCGTATTCGCAGAGTTCCATTGATGGTCCAAAGCGACTTGGCAGCTGCCTCTCCATTCATATAGGACGTTGCCGTAGAGATGCGCCGAGAGTATGAGGGCATGACAAAGTTATCTGTAGGCAACTGGGTGTACAGGCTGTCTTTTGCCATTAGCATCAGGTTAGGCATCCTGCCCAGCATGATGCAACTGCGGATATACTAGAGGGAGACAGAAAGAGGGAATGACACAGAGGAGGACCGTTTGAACGACAGTACACAGAGCTGCTAGAGTTACACCATGCCCAAGTGTAATCAATGATACCAACTGGTCATTTTCCAACAGCTGCTCAGAGACTATAGCACAAATAGTGACACTAAGTGTATCTTCTATTTTGATTTGTCTGACAAGAAATTTCTCCAAACTCTGAGCAAGGGCTTATATCCCTGTTCACAGGGGAACTGTTTTAGCGTTTCAATAAAAGTAATGAAAGTCAGGGCTGCGCTCACATATTAATTAGTCACAATAAATACAGGAAATGGATGGAAAAATGGATCATGCTATGTCCTGATGCAGGTTTATTAAAAATGCCTGGAGGAACTCTGAGCTGCATCCAGCAAATTAGCTGAAGACATTAATTAAGCAATATTGATAAAAAGTGTTACAATACTTTTATACCCTTTTTCAATCTTAGAACATATTTTGATGGGTTCTTGTGCCAACAGCCACCAATTATTGCAACTAATTATTTTCTTTGAACCATAAAACTTAAGTCTTTCCAGCTCTTAATTAATTCAAATGTTTGGTACAAAACTGAATTTAAAAAGTAGATAGGAGTTACCTGTAGGAAAATATTTTTTATGATTTTTAATGCCATTTAAGGTCTAAATTTTCACCACTGAAACATTTTTTTGTATCTGCCCGAAAAATTGTACGTCTCCTTTTCTGTAAAAGATAACAGTGTGCTTTTCCAGCAGGTACTGTGGCTTGCACAGGTGAAACATATTCTAACATGACTGAAAAGGTCTGCTGTGCTCATCATGTTTCTGTTAATGTTTTCTGCCACCACACTGCCCACGGCTGATTAGTAATTAAACAGAACCAAAGACGATACCACAGCTCCCCTCCACCTTGGACACATATACTCAAACAGATTGACACATAGTGTAGGGTAGCTCTATGTGCCAATACTAATGCTAAAAGACACAAACACACGCACACACAGAAAAAGTAACTAACTAATACCTGTTTATATGTCTCTTACCTTATACTGGCTGATTGGGTACTTTTCCAGCAGGTACTCATCACAGCCACAAACTTTGAGGATGTATTTACCCTGATATTCCTGGACACACATTTTGAGCTGCTCTGGGGACAGCAGCATGCTGCGTGTCTTCTTACGAATGGCCTCTGCTATCACCTTTTGGACAAGATACATGTAGACAGCATACATTAGACTCTAGTAAAGCTTGTAGTGACACTCAGCTATGGCCAGTGTTGAACACTCTCTCTAACCAATGACCTGTTTTATATCTGCCTGTGTTGTTTTTTCTTTCTTCGTTCTGCCTCTCTGCCTCACCTTTAAGTCCCCTTCAGGCATGGAAAGTTAATACATGTGACTGGTCTACTATAACATAGTAATCAAACATAAAGAAAGCTAGTTTAATTATAGTGAACATTTATACTTTTGCCTTTGACAGCTATCCTGTGATTAACAGTATTTTATCACTATTCTACTGGATTGCTTCTCAGCTGTTTACAGAAGCCAGTCAAGTAAATAAAAACTTTTTTTTTTTCAAA
>JAUZTA010000025.1:5560583-5571993 GCA_034780835.1 Ctenochaetus striatus
TATAAAAAAACAGAATTCAAAACATAATAGGAAATAGTTTTTGACAAAAAATTTGATAACTCAAACCAAACTTTGGTTCACTCATGGACAGTCTTTATTTCTCTGTTAATGTTCTCTGGGGGGCTCATGAATGGGTCGTCTGATCTGACCTTATACCATCATGTGTAAAATCATCACAGCTGATTAGAGAATAAATAGTGATCAGATTTTTTTTGCCAAAGTATCAAGATGTTGACTATTTCTTATGAACACTTTTAGAAAGAACTGCGTGTTTGAGTCAACCCAGCCTAATGACACATTAAGGGCTTTACATCACTTGTCCTTATTCACTGTGCTTAAAATTGTTGTGTTTAAGTGGAGCAACTTATGGCCTGTATCAACTTTCATGTTAGCTTCCTATTTTCTAGTGCACAATGACAAACCACGAGGTGATCGTCCTTTATTCTCCTGTAATAAAAGCTCTTTTCAGTTTAGTATTTAGCCTACATAAAGCCAGATTCAGGGTAAGTCTTTGTACCAATTGATCACTATTTTATCAAGTATTTGGCAAAATGTAGTTTACCTATCTTCACAGTATGATTAGGCCTACAGCATTCTCTCAATTCTGCAATGACTCCCCAACTTAAGAAGGAACAGAGGGAATAAAGCATTTTATTCTTCAACCTGTGCAAGACATCTCTGCCTGTGGCACAAATTCAAATCAATTTTTGTCATGATTAAATAAACTTTTCAGCATAATGACTCCTTATTACCAACTGAACAACTTCTCTGACTGTGAACAGGGAATGGAATCATTACACTTAGCTTTACAAGGTTGGTCTCAGCTTAAATCAAATGGTTTTCTTGAGGAACAAAACACTCTATAAAACAGTTTTTTTCTCATAAAATCAACAGTGTTGCTCACAGACACATGTCACTTCTCCTGGTAGCTCAAAAAGGAAGTGTAGGTGAGCGACATTTATGACATCACCATTCGTGATTGGTCAAACTGACAGTGTTACAACTAACCCAGTGTGACAACACTCCTCAGTCTCCCCCACTGTCAGTGTTTTAGGACATCTCTACCTCAGCATGAATGGATTAAACTTTCAGTGTTTGTGGAGCGTTCTCGTTGCAACATCTCCAAAAAATAAGTCTGTATCTATAGATTTACAACTTCCACACCAAGTACTCCAGCTCTCAAGACTGAAAATTACACCTTGAGATGGACAGCCAGTCCACACCTTTATTAAAAAGTTTAGGGGGTTTTTTTTGGTAAACAGTATCACAGCTTATGTCTCTGTCTTTTTATTAGGCTCTCTGTCTTTTTAAACAGGTGCATAGACAGACTGAATTTACCTTGGGACAAACAGACTTTTTTTTATAGTAAAAATCACTTTTTTTTGAGTGTAATATTCAAAATATTTACTCCTAGGCTACATTCTGTGAATCAAGTTTTTATGGGATGAGGGATGAGGCGTTTAATCCTGCCACGTGTCTTGCATGTGTCTCACACAATCAAGTTTTTAGCAAGATTAAACTAACTTTTCAGCATGATGAGAGCATTTTTTCAATTTTGCGAACTGAGTTTTGTCACGAGATGTGAAGGAAGTCATTTTGCTGTTTTTGTGGACATGTCCGCATGTGTCGCACATACAAATCAAGTTTTCCACTGAAGGACGATGTCATGCACAATGCACGTTTGTCTCCATTTAGATTGAATGATGATCCACAGGAATGAGGCTTTTAGACTGCTACTGTCAGACACATCCTCTTACGCCTCACTTACAAATCAAGTTTTTGGCGTAAGTTAATAATCTTTTCAGCATGATCAGAGCATTCTCTCAATTCTGCAACATCTCTCCAACACTGAATCAAATTTGGGTTCATGAGTAATGAGTCGTGGGCTACAGGATATAAAACAGGTGGTGAGACGGATTGTTTTTCCCCCTCAGAACAGAGATTAACCACCAGCAACCTCAGGATATCAAATTAAAAACCACATCACTCGCCTTAACAATGACTTAGTTGAAAATGAAAACAATTCTGAATATTCAACTGCATTTTTCCTCTGAAACACACCCAGCCACCAGCTTCACAGGTCACCCATCCCAGAAACATGTGCCGCCCTGCACCCTTTTCACAACACAAGTTTCTGTTGGCTTAAGTCCCTCCAAACACAAAAGGAACAGTTCTGGTGTTATTCCCATTACACTGTAACCAGTATAGGTTATCAGTAAGGATACTGTGGCGACTCTCAGTGGGGAATAGTTGCCTTTCACATTTAAAAAACAGAACATGACTCGGCAAAAAGGTGGCATTTCTTTGAGAAACAGTGATCTGGAAGGCCTCCCCACCCAAATATTAAAGTCTTTTGGCATCTTATGTAACATCCCAAGTGAGACTATTCACATAACATTTCTTCCCATAATGCCACACTGTATGATCACTGAAGGGCAAATACAACCATATTTACACACGAATACCTCTCTTTTAATGATTTTTCTCTTTACTTTGTGAAATTTCTCTTTATCTGGAAAATAGAATTTAAAATATGACAGGAAATGGTTTGGGACAAAAAAATGATACTATTCACACCAAACTTTGGTTCACTCATGAACAGCTTTTATTTTTCCGAATCTTCTATGAACCAAAATTCGATGAGTGACTGTCCTTTGAGGGCTTTTAAAGGGTTATCTGATCTGACCTCATGCCGTCACGTTGAGCTGTGAATGATAGGTAATTCAAAAATGGTGAGTAATCTATTCAAATGTCTCTCACATCTTAGCTTTCTGTCATAATTCAAAGATGTCAACATTTTACTCATGTCTTCAGACAGAAGTGCATTTTTGAGTCAATTGAATGGAGTATGGCTCGAGGCCAGTTGAATGTTAAAAGGGATGTCAATGCTTTGGTCAGCTTGACCCTCCCATTCCAACGGATCTATTTAATTAAGCCAAAAGGATTAAACTCTGAAACCCCCAAACTTTTTTGATTTATGTTCTTCTTCCCAAAGCACTTGGAAAGCTAAATATTTTCCCTTTAATTTTTCAATTTGATAGTCTGAAGTATTTCAAAAATGTATGTTAGCACCTAGATCAAGATCAGCAGCTCAATACATAGTCAAAATCAATAATAACTCATCAATTAATTCTGGTCACATTGTTTGGAAACCGTTCTAACTCAAAAAAGGTGATGACCAGTCTTCATGAATATATGAATGTTTTTGGGAGTGAATTTCACTGACATCTGCTTGGCTCAAACCCTGAGCACATCAATCAGCAGTTTACCATTCACTATTACATTCAACAATAACAATATTTGATTAAAACAACTGCTTGATTCGTCTGATACTCCTGAACACACAGCTGTGTAGCTCTGCTTAAAGCAAAATTTCACATCCTGTTTTGTGCTGTAAAATATCCATTTTAATGCTATACAAATATATAAAAAAAACCTGCTGTGCTATAAATAAAATTAAAGGTTGCAGTATGCGATGTTAAAAGTCACTGTGCAAATCTGGAGAGAGTGCACACAAGCTCACATAAGTTACATAGTGACAACACATTAAAAGGATGGCTGAGAGATTGACTTCTACTGGATCAGAGCTGTTGAAAAGTTATCCTCCATTTTGTTTTTTTTATAATTCCCATCACATATACGGTATTTATAATTACCGTGAGTATATCCAGAGAGAGCATTTTCAGATAATTTGCCTTTAAAAATACTTCTAGATGTCAAGAATCACAGCTGGCTGACAGCTTTAAACTGTTACTGTCCATCAGTGTGTTAGGTCCTGCTTCACACTGAAATATAGTCATTTCAAAAGTCCCAAACAAAGTCAACGTGTCTTCTTCGGTTGTCAAAATTCAGCCCCTTTTAACAAAGATGCCCTTTTAACTTGCAGAACACCAAATCAGTATATCACAATAATCACTTTGATTTTACCAATCAGCTGTGATCAGTTTAAAAATTTCTCTTTAAGTTTACTTATTGACTGACTGATCACCCAGCCTAATAACACCTCACACTGCAGATGAGTCAGTAACCAAACAAACCAAACCTCATTGTCTTAAATATCATTTTGTGGAGCTGGTGCAGACAGCAGTGTGACTTAAATGACTTGAGAAATTTTGGGGAAGCTGCCTCATTAGACGTTCAGCTCCTGTGACCTGTAACAGTGTCTCCTTCAGGACAATGTCACAGCTGCATGAAAATACAATGAAATATCAAGTTGTTCAAATCACTTGTCCTTATTTATCAAGCTTCAAATATTGCTCTATTGTTTAAGCGGGGCAGCCTAAGTTTCCTGGCAGGTGTATGCCCCGTATCCATTTTCAAGTTGACTTCCTTTTTTTTTTTTTTTTTAAATACATGATGACGGAGCAGGAGGTGATAGTCCTTTATTGTCCCGTGATAAAAGGTCTTTTCAGTTTAGCACTTAGCCAACATGAAGCCAAACTAGGGATTAGTCAGTGTAGGAGGAAATTAACTTTATTTTTCGTCGAAATCTATTACCGAACCCTTATTGGCCAATCACAAGACCCTACTTAGTAACATCTTTTAGTGTGATGTCTTTTTTGAGTACATCCCCTTTAACAGAGGCCCAATTCCCAAGATTGCCTCTTTGACTTAGGTTTCAGTGGCACTTGTCTCCTTTGCTGTGACGGCCCCTCCCAAGTCTTTATGTCTCTGGTTCAGGTCATTCACTGTGTTCTCATGTATTGTTCCAGTGATGAACAAAAAAGCAGTTAGCACAGAAACATGGCCATGTGTGAAGTCGCAGCATGCTCTCAGAGTTGGGATGTTTACAGTATCTCAGATTGAGGGTGGAGTGATGGAAAGAGACAAACAAAGCCGTGAACATCTGATGAGAAAGAGGGAGTAAAACTTAAAAAGGAATGAAGTCTTTACAGTTTTAATTCAGCATGCTCTCGCTTGGGTTGGTGATGTGGGTTTCTTTCTATTCAAGAGAGGCAGGTTGTGTCAGTAGGTCAGAAGAGTTCAGGCTGTATGTAAACTGTGGCCTCTGAATACGAAGTTATGACACTGCTGATAAGATCAGTGTAGGTCTGTCCCCTGTGATCAGTTTGAGGTGAAACACTGAAATTTAAAGTGGATCACCTTATATTTCTGTTGTTGTTGTCAGTGTTACATTACTGATAAGTGGGCTAAAGGTGCGAACTAATATACGAAGTTACACCTTTTCTCCTAAATTAACCCCTTAACATCTACCTTTTAGAGCCTTTTTGAAATAACTACATGGAAAAGCTTTTAACCTAAAACTATTAGGCCAAAAACACATGTATATTTATGGCTCACTGGTGATCCACTGGATGTGAACAGGTTAATGTTAGAGGGTTATCATGTCTGTGCTCTGTCCCAAATGATAGACCAACCTGCAAATTTGAGGTAACAGAATTTTAGTTTTCATATTTACCCATATGAATTAAAGTTTGAGCAGCAGTTAAATTGCAAACCTGGGCATGTGTTATCCTGCCCAATGAATACAATTGATTGGACCCCAAATTGTGGTACTGTTACTGCTCCATTTCCACAACTCTGTTGTGCAAATTCTCCTTACATAAGGAGAGGTCATTATTTTATCAAGTTGATCAAACAGGGATCCATTTGTGTTTTTAGCTTCTAAAGATGCAGGATCCCCAGGACTCCACAACATTAAGGCAAAATATAGAAAACTGAAAATCTTTTTAGACTTTTAGAAATCTGAATAAATAAAATATTCTAACTTCACACGAAGGATGTTGTACAATAAAAAACAAGCAGAGACAAGAGTGGGAGTTTCAGAAACCATAGAAATAAGAGTCATATATTAGTGCTGCATCTTCACATGAATCTTCACAATAAATTACAAACATAAACATGCAGATTGGTCAGTTATGAGACGAAATCGCCTTAAAAAGTTATGCAAACTGATGGATGCATGAGAGCAAGAGAGAGAGAGAGAGAAAGAGAGAGAGAGGTGTTGATTGAGGGACCTTCTTCTCATATGCGACTTCAGGTAATCACCAAACTCTCATCCCTCCATCCCTCCCTACCTCCTAAACGCCCTGGGCTATGTGTGGGACGGCCCGTCCCCGTTCCCTGTTTGGGAAGTACTGATTGGTTCCCAGGCACACGGAGCTGAAGCTCAAAAGAATCCAGAGCACCTTTTGTACTTGGCTGCCTTGTATACTAAAGTAATTGAAATCCCGCACTCACTGTCAAAGATGGGGTTGTTGGGAGCCATAGGCTTTTCTTTAGCATTGGTCTCTCTAACTCAGGTAAATATGATGTTTTATTGTGAAACGTGTAAATCTAAACAGTATGGTTGTAATTAAACATTAAAATATTTAGAGCCTGTTGTTGATTTTTTTCCCTGTTATTTACAGATACCTTATGCAGAAGGTGCAGAGGGTAAGTAAACTATTCAACTTTTTTCAGTGTAAAAGTTTTTGAGCCCACACGTGTGTTGGCATTACTTAAAAAAAATACCAAATCAGTATATATATATATATATAATCAATAATGTGTTCATAGTGGTTCACTGAAGCTGAAAATGTAATTCCAGTTCAGAAAGATGAAATGCAAAAAACGTCCAAAATTAACTATGTTTTTGTGTGTCAGTGTTGTGTTAAATGCTCAGTTATGCCTCCTGTTTCAGTGCTTTGTGTTTCCACCTCTTACAGAGTGCACCATCCTGTCAGCAAAGCCCTCGGGCCCTTCATCCATTATGGTAAAATGGAATAAATATCCTGGGGCAACAAACTATTTACTGGACCTTCGGGTAAAAAACAATACAAATTTTGCTCCAGTTGTGGTGAGCATGTCGGCCTCCGAGACAGAGAAAGATGTCAATGGTCTGCACCCAGGAACCGAGTATAATGTGACCCTCAAAGGCTTTCATTTCTACTTTGCTATGTGCACGGACACAGATGTGGCGGTCACAGGTAAAGAATGCAGTTAATAGGCTGACATGATTTACGTGGTGTAGTTGAAACACCATCATAGGAAGTGGTCGTGTTTGGCATTAGACAGTTATATGGCAGTTACATATTTTCAAATGCACATAAAAAAAGACCAATAGATTTATTTAAACTTAATCTAAACGTATCAAATTCACGAAATTATCTGTATCAATCAATATTTATATTAAAGTCTATTCAGACCGACTTTTACGCGCAAATACGCATCATCACGCATGCATATAAAGCAGCTCTGTAGCATTTTTGAAGATACTTTCCCTTCTGCTCTTTCCTCCCAGTTCCCGACACATCGCAGATAGTAGATAGCCAAGTCTTGTCCAGCACTTCAATCATGGTAGAGTGGGATGAAGTACCCTCGGCGGAGTACTACATCTTGCTGGTGAGCTCCCCGGCCACCGGAGAGCAGCTCAACATCACCTCCACCAACCTCAGCGCGGTGGTGGAGAACCTGCAGCCCTCCACCAACTACGACTGCTATGTTGTTACAGCAAACAAGGCAGGCTTCGGAATCAAAAGCAAAGTAAAGACAATCACCACATGTGAGTCACCCAGTTCAGGCCAGTGTTGAGTGAAGGGTGAAATGTTGGTTCTTTCTTTTAATAAATTGTATGGTTGAATGTAGTTAGAAAGAGTTAAGTTGCTATGGTTGACTATTTGATGGCCGGTGATTACAGCGAAAGTACATTCAAAATGGGGCGAGGCAGTAAATTTCATCGAAATATCAATTACAACAACAGAATAAATAACAAGCCCTTTAAGTACCAAAACTGCCCATTAAGTCATATCAGTGAGTGCTGCTCCCTTCACAGAGAGTAGCAATAACACTGATTACCCAGGTCAGCTTAAATATGCAGTTGCACTGTTCCCCCTTAAAACCATTTGTGGTTCTAACAAAAATCATAATTTGTCTTGAGTCTGTTTCTTAATTTTGGAAGATGCACGTCATGTAAACTAAAGGTCTAATTTGCCCAAACCCCAACTTTAACCTGTAGTTATACTACAACAGCATGTAGATAGTTTTATTCTATTTTATTTTCTTAAGTTTTAAGTTGTATGTGTTTGAGATTTTATCTCCATACGTTTACACTAACTAGAGTTTTGCTTGTGATGCTTAGAGATCTGACATAATCACATAAAAATATTTGGCAATATATTTAACACATAAAACATTTTAGCTTTTCAAATATAGATATTTTCTGGTAATTCTGGTTAATATTGTCTCATTCATGTCTGTTTGTAGTGATTGAACCTCCACAGGGTGTAAAAGCAGTACAGACTGGCCGAGGCTCAGCAAGGGTGACGTGGCAGCCGGTGGAGGATGTTCTCTTGTACCAAGTCACCATCCGGGACCTTGACGAACCCGACATCAAGCCATCTGTGTACAACGTCTCAGACACCAAGCTGGATGTTCAAGGCATCCTCCCATGTTCCACATATTTGATATCAGTGTCCTCGTTTGGCAAGTTCCTGATGCCGAGCGAGCCTACAGACCACACATACACCACCAACAGTGAGTCGGCAGATCCCTACCAATATCAATAACTTGGTGATTAGGATCTAGGTCAGCTATTCTCTCTGAGGCGCTCCTTTCAGACATGCAGAATCTGATCCTTAGGGGAAAAAGGATTCAGATGCCCTGACAACCTACTTGTTGTTGAGTGTGTCACAAAAACATCAACCTGAGAAAAAAAAAAAAAGAAATATTAGGGGATTATTTAAGTCATTTTCAGTATATTATGTGCAGACTGTAAACTTTAACTGTATATAGTCAAATTGTGCCAAACAGCGATAATGTAATTTTAAAAAAAATGCTGTTTCCTAGAAATTCTTTACCAAGGATCTATGTAAAAAAAGGGCATGCATAATGGAAAACTTCTAAAAACTTAAGTCAACTTAACTATCTCCAAAATCAGTATTTCTTACCAGACAGTTGATAGTGTAAAAAATATAGAGAATGTGAGCTCTCTTCATTCTACTTTCAAGTCGTTTCATAAAATATGACAATGCAAACATAAAAATTGCATGTAATGTGTTACAGAGTTGCGACCAGTTTCATCAGTTTCTGTGGACTACTCCTGCACAACTCACTCTGCCATGGTGCATTGGTCGGCTGTGTTCGGGGCCGACTCCTACAAGGCCACAGCGGTGGACAAAGACGGCATGGAGCGAATGTGCACCAGCCAGGGCACCATGTGTGAGATCACCGGGCTGAGCTGTGACCAGAGCTACAAGGTGCATGTAACACCCATGTCAGAGAGCTGCAAGAACGTGTTGAACACCACTACTGCCACTTTTCAGACCGGTGAGACACAGTTATCTCAATTTTGTTTAGGTTTTTACAATAGAGAGCGGGTGATCCTCCCACAGTGCCCCAGCTGGGAAGCTGTGTATTTGCAGTATCTGTTGTACGCGTCAAAATGATCCATCTTATTTGATTTCAAAGGATGAGAAGTCAGACTCCTCATGTTAAGCCGTTTAGCCCAAGATCATTGTAAAACTGCTTGATTAGATCCTTAGAGCAACCTTTTATACTATCATTATTTTGATTAATTATGGCCACTGTAGATTCTCCAACATGCCTGGAAATTGGGGCTGAGCAGAGGAATATACCACTGGACCATTAAACGCAGCTGCAACCTGCCCTCTAAATGCCATTAAATCCTGGAGCTTTAAAGATTTGGCTTATCAAGTATTGCTATTGCGAAACTTGGAAGATGGTGACAGGCACAATAAAGGCATGAATGGTCAAATTTAAAGCAGCAAAAGCTGAGCTGTGCTAACATCTCTAAAAATGAACTCAAAGTTCTCACAGTGCTACTCAGTACTTCATTTAAACATCATGTGAAAAGTATTCTCGAGCACCAAGTAATATTACACAATTTTCAGCTAAATAGCTCTTCTTATTCCAAGTAAGTTGAACTTTTTGTATAAAATAATTGGACTTCGGATAAGCGGTAGAAGATGGATGGATGGATGGATGGATGGATGGATGGATGGATGGATGGATGGATGGTTGGACTCCCCAAGAATTTATCCAAGTTTCAACCTCCACGGTGTGATAGCTCAGAGTTTTCATTTATTTCTTTTCTCCAAATGTTAAATGTGGAATTCAAATTGAAATAAACACTTTACTTGGAAGGACTGATCACAACCGAAGAATAACATAAAATATGATTATCTACCAAAATGCTTGGCTTAGCTGTTACATCATCCAACTCAGAATCGGACTCTTCATCAGCCTGGATCAGACCTATGAGGAGTCACCCACATATTCTGTTTTTCTTCAGTAACTAATTTATTCCCATATCAGTCTGCATGGTTTAATAAACAATTGAGGACCAGCCAGTAACTGATCCACCGATGCCAGCCAAGTAACTGCAAGGCTATGTGTCTATTAAATGTTTTGGCTGATGATCTGCTCCACCCTGCCATGTATTTACGCAGGCAGTTAATCCTTTCATCTCACATCTCACTCCATTCTGTCAGGGAGCCTGGTGGAGGTTTTCTGTCCCACCCCACCCCTTTTGGCCACATTGTGCACCGCTAAGCTGTCTTGACTTGGATAATACTGAAGATGGTTTGATGACAAGTTATTGTTTCATGTGAAGTGCACAGAAATTTAACACTTGAGAAAAACATTAATAACTGCAACAAAGACTAAAAGCACAAGCAAAGACAACAGCGCCATTATCAGAGAAAGTTTTGATTTAGTTTTTTTAATAATGCAGTTCTTATAAGGCTTTCATAGCCTGGGATAAAGATGTTTTACACTCTTTAGATTTACAGAATGTGGCACAAAGATGCACATTTGAATTCTGACATTAAAATCAAACAAAACTGACATTTAGATCCACAATTACATCCAAGATTGGAGTTTAAGATTATATATATATATATATATCAGATTTAAGATGTTAGAATCATTAGTTTGCCCTTTGCTTTTGTCCTGCCAATTTATAATCATGTTTTAAGATAATACATCTTATATCCATTTGTTTGTACCTCTGGATCAGGATTACTGAGGTCAGGAATCATGTGAGAATAGCTGTTTACAACTTTGCGTCCCCCTTTTGTTTTGTCTGGAGTCCAAATTCACACGTTTATTTGAGTGAATCACCAGGTGTAAACTTTGAAAACTGGGTCTCCTATTGAGCTCTGCTGTCTATGTCATATTGTTTTTTGTTAAGGCTGCTGTGAATGAGCCAGTGTTTGTGTTGAACCTGAAACCTCATACAATGGAAAGCAACACTGATTCATAATCTTCAGTATCAGGGCGCTTTTAACCTGAAAAGGGATATGAGGGGCTAACCTTTGATGTTGATATGTAGCCTCATTTACTTCTTTATTTTAACTCATTTGCCCTAATACTCATATCTATCTATCTATCTATCTATCTATCTATCTATCTATCTATCTATCTATCTATCTATCTATCTATCTATCTA
>JAUZTA010000025.1:5685760-5695827 GCA_034780835.1 Ctenochaetus striatus
ATCATTTAAAAAAAGGCACTTGGCTGAGGTGTAAGGCTAATGCAACAAACAGCAATGACACAGACTTCATAAACTACATGAACTGCATGTAATGAAAGTTTTGGCTGAAAGGAGAAAAAATAGTGGCGGACAAAAACATCAAGGGCCTTATCATACACCCGATGCAAACGCGGTGCGCCACTGGCGCATGGCGCAAAGTGTACGATAGGGCCCCAAGTCTGTGTGGAGCAACATGGAGACTTCTTCCGCCCCCACCTCAACACCTGCTGTAATTAGTGTTGTGCAGTCATCGCTCACAGCAATCTGGGGACAGAAACTGAGTGAAAGTGTGTGATCTGGTTGTCTTTGCAGCAGCTGCACTGACACTGATAAGGTACAAAGCTAAAGGGAAAAAATCACAAGTTGTATGTTTCTGTTTTTTATTATGCCCTATATTCCTACAGTGGTTAAACTGCACTTAAATGGAAAATTAGTACCATGAACTGTTCATCTTCCCAATCCAACTAAGATGCATGAAATGGATATAGATGGAAATGTGCATAAATTAAATCATGTGCCAGTTTGCCAGTTTTTCTCAAAATTTAATTTTTGTATTTTTTTTTATTCTAATGACAAACAGAGATTCATGCACAAACATATTTAAATGCAAATGAAGGGGTTGACTCAAACACCTCAACATGGGGTGGTTAATCCAGGTTAGAACCAAACACAACGTTGAAAACACACACCAGCCCTCAATTATTCCTCTGCCTATCTTCCTTCTTCTGCAGTCCTGCTACTGTCTTCCTGGACCAGCAGGGTGGATTTATAGGCTCCCGTTACAAGAAAGTGGTCTACCGCCAGTACACCAATAACAAGTTCACCAAGCAAGTTGAAAGAACAGCTGATATGGAACACCTCGGCATTATGGGTAAGTTTTCATGTCAGCAGAAATTTACAAACTGTGATTGCTAAGACAAGCTACTAAACATTCTCTGTAGGAAACATTATGGATTAACTTGTGATTGATCAAGCTTTTTGTTGAGCTTTACTGCTCTTGGTGATTAGAACACTTGCCTTTCTCTCAGGTCCGATGATTCACGCTGATGTGGGAGACAAGGTGAAGGTGGTTTTTAAAAACATGGCTTCCAGGCCTTATTCCATCCATGCCCATGGAGTCAAGACAGAAACCCCCAATGTTCACCACACCCAACCAGGTACAGACAGGCAGAACATCACTTGACAGGGAGGCAGGTTATTATAAAACATTGAAAATGGAAAATCTCATAAGGTTTCTTTTTCATTGTGGATTAATTCAATTATTATATGTAATAAATTCACAGCTTGTGTGGCTCAGCTTTCTGCCTTTGGATTAGTCGGTATCAGGATGATGCATCCCTAGGAGCTCAACGACACTTTGTATACTTTGATTTTCTTTATATGAATGAATCATTATGATTCCCAGGTGAGACTCACGACTACTACTGGTATGTTACAAAGAACACAGGACCAACTGCAGAGCAAGAGGAGTGCTCTGTGTCAGCATACTACTCCACTGTTGATGTTGCCAAGGTATGCTTATATACAAAAACACATACACAGCCCCCACACACTTAAGCATTTAAAAACTACTGTCTTCTTGCCTGCCAGGACCTGTACAGCGGCCTGATTGGTCCATTGGTGATCTGTCGCCGAAGCTGGGGCAGGCGAGTGTTTCTACACCTTTGCAACATTAATACTGCACATTTCAAACAAGCTGCTGTTGGCTATGTAGTGTTTACATCATACTTGTGTGATTTCCAGTGCAGGTAGATGATGTCTTTTTGTATGCCATCACACAACAAATATACTATATTGCTTATGTAAAATTTCATAAATTTCTTCCAGGACTCTAGGTATTAAGAAGGAAGTTGAAGAGTTTGCACTGCTTTTCCTGGTTTTCGATGAGAACGAAAGCTGGTGAGTAAAAAGTGTCAATTAAAAAAAATCTAATCCACTGACTGATCTGTCTGTACTTTTCATGAGGCACTCTGAGTGAAAATGTTGACAGTTTAGTGCACAACTAGAGTTTATTATAAAATGAACACTGTCCCACCTCATGCCTTAACCCATTTTTTAACATCCAGCAAATATATATTCTTCTTGTGCCTCATTTATTCAGTCTAGTTATATAACAGAACCATTTTGCCTTCATGATTCTGTACATGTCACTGCACAGTATACTGTGTTAAGCATTCATATCTTGTTGCATCAGTACCAGGAAAAAAAAGCTGCTGTGCATTTTCTATTTTGGCAATATTTGCAAGTTATCATGGCTGTCATTATCCCAGGTATCTGGATGAAAATATCAGGACTCACATCAGGAACCCTCGCACCAACTTAAAGGATAATGAAGACTTTATAGAAAGCAACAAGATGCATGGTGAGATAAACATGCACACTAATTAAACTGTATCATTTTGACAGATATTTCTTGCTTCATCTGAAGGAATCTTCTTATTTCCTATTTATGTCTTTGTGTTTCTTTCAGCAATTAATGGTTATATGTATGCAAATTTGAATGGGCTGAACATGTTGGTGGGTGATAAGGTGTACTGGTACCTGATGGGGATGGGCAATGATGTGGACATACACACTGCACACTGGCATGGACACAGTGTGGAATACAAGGTACATTAAGCATACAAACAGGCCAATCTGCCTACATAGTAACACACTGTTAAAAACAAGCTCTGTTACCACAAATACTAACTCTTTTCTCTTCAGCTGGGTGGAGGTTCTCATCGCACTGATGTGTATGAGCTGTTTCCAGCAACCTTCCAGGTAAAACCTTTAGACGTTTTGACCTTGCTTCAACTGATTTATTTTTTTCTTTTGCAGTATTTAAGGGTGTGCTTGCTGAATTTTTATCAGCAGAAACAGTAAAATTGTCAAAGATGAACATTTGATCAATATGTAATACTTTTATGAGCAAAAAAGAAACAGGAAGCAACTGACACTGACAAGCACCTGACACAAATGCAAACATGCAAAATATCGTCAAATGTTCCATTTAAAATCTAGCAGAATGAGAATATTTGTATCTGCTGGAGGAAAACTTAACTGTCTCTGATTTGACAGTGATGTAAAACATGAATTCAAATATAACTTGTGATGAGTGTATTGTGGTGGTTCCTTTGCAGACAGTAAAGATGCGTCCCCAGTATCCTGGTACGTGGCTGTTGCACTGTCACGTGACTGATCACATTAAAGGAGGCATGGAGGCCATGTATACTGTTACTGAGAAAGGTAAGGACACATTTGGGCAGGGAAACAAATTCTGAGAAATAATAGTAATGGATTATAATAAGTTGTTTCTCTTCCACAGCAAAGAAAAGGGGAATTTTTGGTTAAACAGTTGAGGAAAATGAGTTTCGAAGGAAGCAACAGACACTGGATGAAATTTGAAACTTCTGCATCCCAATTCACTGAATTCTCTTTCTTTGCAAAAGTGAGAAGATTATAGCTTAGAATAACACATTGCAACTTAACATGTACATTTTTACAACTATCTGACTGCTTTGATATTTTGACATTGAAGACTTACTGTGAGACTACTGACAAAAATAAAGAAAACCCTGAGAAAGAAATTTAACAGCTTTTAATGACTCTTATATGTGGCTGAAGTAAGAGTGGTTAGGCAGCAGGTGGCACTAAAGCTGTATGGTGTCATTGTATGCATGGCTGCTGGATTTTCGAGAAGCAACAGTCATTGGTCACACATGGGAACATTGTTGTTTGAACCCGTGAGGTTTGTAGTGGAAATGCATGGTTGCAGAAATCATTTCCTTTTGGAGAGCCTCATTTACGACAGTCAGTCAAGGAAACAATCAAGCTTTTCTGGCCCAGATCCCTTTAATGAGGGTACCCAGTCGAAAACTGATATTAACCTAAATGCTGATTAAATATATTTGACACATTAAAATAACAAATCTAGTCTTTAAAATTTAGCACACCATATTTTCATAGGAACTTTGAGCCAAAAAATGAAGGTCCTGAACAATATAATAAATATTAATATAAGTCTGGATCAATCCCAATACTGAAAATCAGTTCAGTGAAGGCTGGATTACTGCCAGGCACCCATAAAACCTCCCTAATTCACCAATGCCAGTTGGTTTGGGTAGTTTGGAAAAATTGCACATCTAGTACAGTGTAATATCAGCTAAAGTAGCACATATTGTCCTCAGGCACTGTCTTGGTGAAAGGTGCTAAATCTATTTATCTTACTTTAACATAACCAAAGGTTTGATTTTATACCAGTAGGTGGCAGGATGATCACTTTTTAATGGACTCAGGACTCAGCAGTAGTAGCAGTCTGTGAACAGTTCATTACAGTCACAGATCAGAGTCAGTAGGCTCAAATGTCACTGACTCCTTTGTCTCTGTAGGTGTTGGACTTTGTCTGTCTGTGTGTCATTGTCCGACTTTCTACAGGCATGTGCAAACTACCAGTAATACTGTCAATTAACTGAGTAGATGCAGGACTGGCCAACATGTTTAAATGAGATCAGGGAAGAATTTAAAAAAGCTCATCCTGTGTACTAAAGTAGGAAAGTTGAAAACTCTTTTTTTTTGCCGCTGAGCTGAAAATACCTCTATTCTTCCTGCCGGTGTTACTGTGGACAAGACATTCACAATCACCTCAGACACAATGACTTTCAGGATTTCAAGACAGAGCAACTATGACCCTTTGAGACTGTCTGTGTCCCAAAAAGGACCTTTTGAAGGTGGATGGGGTCCACAAGTACTAATGAGAGTCTGCTTCAATCACTCATGCCATTGGTCATATCCTACAAGTCCTGTTAGCTCTTAGTATTCTGTTAAAAAACGGCATGGTAGGTGCAGTGAGTCACATTACATATATTAAAGTCAGATAAAAGCCTCAAATCATTTTAGAAAAAAAAAATCAGGCTTGTGAGGAGCGACTTTATTCTGATTTTGCCCTTTTTAATTTTTTAAAGGGGAACTGAGATCTTGAGGGTCACAAATCAAACACACACACCCACACAGACACCCACACCCACACACACAGTGCTGGGTGCACATCAGCGTCTCAGCAGTCACCTGTACTCCTCCGTTAGTTGGCAAGTAAAAGGAGTTTAAAAGATTCAGACCATGAAATGTGACCAATAATGCCACTTCTGATCTAAACCTGTGCTGAATATCAATGATGTGCCAACAGCTCGGTAACATTCAAACAGTGAAACTTTTCCTGACATTCACTCTCACATGTGGTGGCTTCACCTGAGTCTTACTGCTATTTCAAAATGTTGTGCATCTCTTCTTAGACGCTGTGTTAGCCAATTAAAAGATGGAGGTCAGTTTTTTTATGTGGCAAAATAAAAAGTATGGAAGCAACGCTGGCAACATGTAAGAGTCATGTAAGACACACTCCAGCAAACAAAACGGTCATGGATTAAAAGTGGACAACTTGGACATTTTTTGACCTCTAAAGTGATAAGAATAACCAAACTTGGCTTGAGGAAGTCACCAGAGAAAACACCATACTGCTACCCAAGTAAATTTAGTTTATCACCTGAACTGTGACCATGTTAAAACACCTTAGACTGAGCCTATCAATGCATCTGTATTCTTATGTCTTATGTGTTCAGTCAACCCAAGTGTTTGATATAAATCAAAAAAACTAAATCTAGATACGACAGCTTTTGCAATTTGGAATATTCACAGCACAAAAAACATCATTACTAAAGAAAATGGGGGTTAATCCTGCCCTACAGACAAAACAGGCTTATTAGCTTTAAATAGGCTACATCCAGGTCCAAACCACCTCCACATTAGAGGGGTGTGAAAAGACAATTAAGGTAGTCAAGTTTAACATTTAACATTTAATCTTGGCATCACATCAAGTACATCTTATTTAAATTACTGGTTTTGTTATTGATGAGAAGAAAATAAAAAATATCAAACACAAAGGAGAAAAAAACACAAGACTTACTCTTTCAATATAAATGGTTATAAGGCGGAGTGGACCTTAAAAACAAAAACAAAAACAACAACAAAAACAACAGCAACAACAACAAAAAAAGGTTTTAACAGCAAAGCAAACAAAATTTTACAGAGTGATATAACTATTATGTAATCAGGCCAAATGTGATTTAATTAAAAAAATTTACAGATTTTTTTTTTAAATGCACCTCTGAACTGCATACAAATACAAAGTATACAAAAAAATGTAAATGTCCTGCAAATTTAAACTGCATTCAAAAGAGAGCTTTTCTTAATATGGTATTTTGTTCTCAACTGAAACACACACACATCAAAATCATATAAATCCACTTTTTTAACGCTCATGTGCTCTATGTAAACAAAAAGACAAACATTGAAATTAATGCAGAAGTGAATTATTTTGCCAGCTAGGAAAGAACATCACTTCTTTTTTGCAACCATTAACCGGCACAGCATCGTCCATCTCCATGCTGCCCTTGGACCCTGCAACACTGCCCACCTCATCACATCCCTGGACACACACTACACAACATGCTCATTCTACCTGACCAGATAGATGGCTCAGAGCAGCTCAGGTAAATTGTCATCTGGGACGGTGTAAATTTCCACCATGCTGCTCTGTTCTGCAACTGGTTCACTGACCACCTACACCTCTTAGTAGTTTATCTCCCACTGTATTTTCCATTTCTCAGTAAAAAGAAGTTTAGATCTGCCTGGAGATGGAAAGTCTATGACCGCAATCCCCACACAAATATACCTCTTCCTTTGAGGGCTGGATATGCAATGTGAGGCAAAACATCCCATGGTGCTGGGTCAGGCACAACATGGCTGGCAATTCTGATGAGGTGCTGCAGTCAGGAACAAACAAAAAAATGAATGTATGCAATGTTTTTTTTAATTATTTGTTGAGTTTGTATAACATTTCATACATCCAGCTGTGCATTTAGGATGTAAAATACAATGCACAATATTTCTGGAAAAATATAATGACACATTTTTGTTTATCATATGTATTTGTATTGTGTATATCTAAATAAAAAAACATAACACATAACCAACACATTACTATCAATAGTAAGCGTAACACTGACCATGCAAAGGGCATGATTCTCCTGATATTAGTGTTTTCCATAGTGTTTGTGTTGACCTTGCTAACAGGACTTTTGATATGTTTACGCATAAATAAACAATTACTTCTTTTGTACTATATTGAGGAGGAACAGAGCTGTCACTACAGAACCCAACACTCCCCTATCACAGTCTCTGCAGTCTCAATGTTGCAGGTTTTGGTCAAGATTTCCAGGTACAGGTAAAACACTATTAGCTTTTTCCTGATCGGGTGACATAGTTTTAGGGTTGGGGTCAAATCGATGCTTGCTGGCGTTGCATAATTATGGCAGCACTTTTCCATGTGTTTTTCCATTTCCATCATTTCCATTTTTTACCAGAGATTTGTTTAAACAACAAAGAAAGGAAAAAACTGTGGTTTTAAAAAATGCCCAAGTCTGTGTGGATTACGCCTTAAAGTGCCAGAGGCAGCTCTTTCATCAGTTTATACTGAGGTGCAGCTTCAACTGAGCCAAAAAAGTGAGACAGACTCCTGGCCAATGGTAGAGCAGGATGTGGGCAACTCAAGTATGCTAAAACCAATGTAACCTACTCAACTACCTGTGACTCTGACTGAACTGGTACAAGGTGCTACTTAGACTCAGAAACCAGAAAGTAATTCAGACCTTTTATTCTGCATTTTAAATGTATGCAATCAGCTCTTATGAGGGCTCATTATGTGCACGTTATGGTTCATCTGTGCATCTGTTTTTGAGTAATTACATTTCATACAGATGTCTCCGTGGTGTTTGATAGTGGGAGGCTTTCTGATGTAGACTGCCTAGTTTCAGGCCCTGAATGAGCCCTGCTGTACTGCTGAAACAAAGGCTTGTTCTGGCTCTGCCTGGTCAGAGGGCCTATTAGGACTGATCGCCTGCAACATCAGCATGTTGGAAGCAGATGGCCGGTGGTGCCTGCAGTTGTATCTCTCTCCCACTTCAGACTCTCTGGGTAGATCCAACATACGCTTAATTAATGATTTGATAACTACAGAGGCTTTAAAAGAAGCATGAAGACAAGCGTAAATTTCAAATTTAAGAACTAAACTGGTTCGTAACATGATGTGAAGGGATTTCTTACCACATGCTTTACCAAATGCTCTCCCTCTCTCCCTGTGTCTCTCATACTTACACTCAGATCATCCCATTGTGAGGTGCAAGCTGTGAGCACAAAATAAGTCGCAGATCTAAGACCTAGGGAAAGCAGATGATTATTAAAGACTCTGCTTCCTGTGAGCCTCACGCTGGGTGGAGAAGTCAGTTGTTCTTTTGGATGTAGTCAACCAACTTTGATATGTAGAAAGATATGTAAGGCAAGTTGGGTTAATGAAGCAAGGCTAAAATAACTCAGTAGGAGCTTTTTAGTCCAAAAACCATGGATGCTTCACTGAGTGGGCCTACTGGTTTGGGGTCAACGGGGTCAGGGGGCCACCTGGGCAGCAGAATGTCTCAGTAACACATTTTCTTAATACCCCATCAGATCGCATTACTCTCATTAATATCATCATTAACATCTATCTTTTTGGCTTTTATAAGGTGCCAGTGTGGATTTGACTGGGTTATTTGCATTTTAGAAGAAAAACATTTTTGTACATTTGCAACAGAACTATTAACCAACATTACTGTCCTTTAAAGCCTGTAATAAAGGAAAATTTATTTGAGGAAAATGTTTCCACAGTAACTGAAAGGGCTAATTGATGAGCTGATTAGTTGTCGATTGTTTTTAGCCAGATTACGTTGTTATTAATGAACATGCGTACTCTGCAGGCACATTTTATGATAGTTATTTACTTTTTCTAAAGTGTTATAGTATTAATACCATATTTGTGGGATTAAATGCCATCTTGTGGTAAAATATCAAGGACAACACCACAGTAAACAGTGTGGATGAGACTCAAGGACAATCAGATTACTTATAATTTGAGAGATGCCACTTTTACACAAAAAGACAGCAAAGTCTTTTTAATTTCCATAATCAAATTGTCTGTTTACTCTTTTTTCTTTCACATTACTGTTGTATTGACCCAGCTGCAGGGCAATGGTCCTTGATGTAACTGGGGTTCAGTGTCTTTTTCAGCATACTTCAGCATTGTTCGTGCCCAACTCAGGAAAGTACAATCCATCCATATTAGATGATTTCACTCCTCATAATTTATATTTTTTGTGTTAGCTATGTAGTCATTTATATTGATATTGAGGAGAAATACTTAAGATTTTAAGCCTTTAAATTGCTGACAAACATGATAAACCACTGAGTTTGCTGACCTAACCTAGACTTGTGATTAATTAAGGCTAGCAAGCTTTTTAACTAGTGTTTCTCCTATACAAATTGATCATAAAAGTGTCAACTAATCTTTTCTCACTGAATTGTAATCTTTTCTATATGGAAGGTGTGTATGTGAACATAACTCACCAGCTCAGCCAGGTCCCTCTTTTTTCTTTCATGCTCAGCTGTTCAGGCAGCCAGCTGAGTCCGTCTAAAAAGAGTGAATATTTACAGTTTGTTGTGGTCGGTAAAACAAAATCAGTCTCAGAAGTCTCAGAAGTCTTGTCCATTGTGGCACCTGCATGCTTGGGCATCTTCTTTTACTCAAACCCTGAAATCCTTCCTTCTCCCTTACCCTTCGGAAAAGCCAACTAACTGCTTAAATGTGTAAGAGATGGGACACAACATCGCCCCCTAGTGTAACATCAGCAGTACCAATTCTCTTAGCCTGCCTACTGCTACAAACACCTATAATAACAAAACTAACAATATTTATATGGTGGATGCAATGCTTTAATTGAGTACAAAAGACTAAGAATAATTGTCTTGGTATAGGTGAACAATAAGGACAACAGTAATGACAACGATAGTTATTATTTGCTTCAAACAACCTATTTTTTTTACAAACAACAACTATGTAAAAAAGCTGCCTGACTTTTTGCACCACAAGAAAAAAAGGGCCAGTTTTCCTTGACCAGGATGGACAG
>JAUZTA010000025.1:5711880-5725253 GCA_034780835.1 Ctenochaetus striatus
CGATCTAATCTGGGATGTTGTGGTGTAGATGTGTTGCTGCAAAGATGTTGTCTCAACAACCCCCGATTTTCTGATGCTTGGCCAGCCTGAGTTCCGTTTCATCCATTAGTCAGGAGTAGTCGGACTAATTGCTTGTATCCAGGCTCTTTTCCCTCTCCTTCCTATTCTGAAAAATCGGATGCTTTTAATCCAGGTCTTGTGCTTTCCTTTCAAATGCTGTCGGATGTATTTCTTTTATGAATGTGTTTCAGCAAAAAAAGGCAAAACAATAAAAGATTGCAGAGAACAAAATAATGTACCAAGTGTTAGGGAAGTACTGGCCGCTGCATAAGCATGCACTGCTCTTGAAATGGCGAAAAAAAGGGATTTTGAACAGGATATGCAAAGTGAATACAAAGGATCAGTGCCTTGTATTTTTTATGTCAATTCAGTGTTTTCTTTCTGTACATCCTGCATACAAAATGCCTTATGCTTAAGGATCAACCGACATCTACCAATAATATCATGATAATCACCAATCAACCAGCTTTTAATGGTACAGAGTTAAGGCTCATTATCCAGCTAGCTAGCATAAATCGATGTGTCTTCGTGATTCGTCATCACCTTAAACCTTGCTCTGCCAAATTACCATAGTTATGGGCCAGCTGGCTAGAATTTATGCACAGGAAAATTTTATCTGTGACAACTTCGGATTTTGCATTTAACTGCTTTAGCAAGTACTCAAACCATACAACGTGCTTCTTCTCTTTCTCCCTGATGGATACTGCAGGAGGTGGAAGTTTAGTTATTGCTTTCCTATTAGTATGCATCACTGAGTCAGCAGTAACCAACAGTCCTCCCCCTGTGGTCCAAGGGGTATGTTTGTCTGCCCCGGTAATGGGGGTGTTGAGGGTGTTGAAGAAGGCAAGTAATGTTATAGGAGAAGGTCGGGCATTTTACTTATAATCATTTTTATTCTTAAGAATGCTAAAACAATTTCCTCCACATTTTATTTCCCATCTGCCTTGCTTTGCTTTGAAATACACTGCATTATAGAAGCTACCTAATTGCTAATTCACATTAAGAACAAGTATGTACAAAAGTACTAAGGTAGACAAGTTTGAACATGTAGTCAGGTAAATGGCACAGTAGAACGTTTACTTTTTCTGAGACTTCTCTTTTCTTAAACTTAGGTCCATCCATCCTAATCTGTTATCCTCTATGAGGCAAAATTGGAAGGATTCACTGTCAACGTCATGAAAAACTGGCAAGAGTATAAATGTCATTTTTATAAATTTGTTATTCATGGATTGATTTCATGGTTCATCTTCATTATTGTATCTTTGTTTGCTGTTTACTTGTGTGCTTATGTGTTCTTTTTCTGTCTTTCTGTCATTTTGCCTCAGTGTCTTTGTGGTCTCTTGCCTGTCATGTGCTCTGTGTGTTGGTCTGCTTGTGTGTCAGTTTGCTCATGAGTCTATCTTG
The DNA here is from genome assembly GCA_034780835.1 of Ctenochaetus striatus. NCBI lineage: Eukaryota > Metazoa > Chordata > Actinopteri > Acanthuriformes > Acanthuridae > Ctenochaetus > Ctenochaetus striatus. Next base: position 5,713,345 of record JAUZTA010000025.1, read on the forward strand.
AGTTTCCCCAAAAGAAAAAGCATCTCATGTCACAAGACATCACACTGACAGGCAGATGGCTTTGAAGGCCTCCTCTGGCTCCTGCATACTGTTGACCTTTCCCACTGACAGTATCAGCACTTATTGTGTTGGAGCAGCATTTTCGCACTGCATTCTGTTTGGTCTTGTGTCAAGAAAACGAGACTAAGAGAGAAAGAGACAAAGGCTACGTAGACACTGGAGACAAAAACATTTTTCCTGCTTTCAGGATCCATGGCTGCTGCTTTTTAATGAAAGAGAAGCAGACCCGAGAGAGAGCTTTAAAATCGACTACACAGGATAAAGTTGACCCCGGGGGGGTCTCCAGCATAATGCTTGTGCTTTGTCCCTCTAATCTGTGTCTGAGCATAAACAGCTCTCACAGACTGTCAAACTTAACTAGCCAGCATGTGCACAGATAGTCAGTAGATTGCCATATTACCAGTATGATACGCAGGTTCCTCCTGAGAGAACAGATCAACTATTTTTCTGCTAGGATTAATTTGATTGGACGTTTTATTTCCTTCTTGTCCCACATCTTCAGCACTCTAATAGGAGGTGTCACAGCTGTCCTACACCTGAATAAGACAATCCTTTCAGCTTGCTGCAGATAAACACATCACAGCTACTATTATTCTGCAGTGTTATACTGTAAAATGATATTTTCTCAGAAATTTGTCCACTGGAAAAAGGAGAGACATCAAACAGATTTCAGGTGCAAAGTAGATATTTTTGTGCCACATACCTTTAAAACAATGGTAGTCCAAAAGGGCTGACACTGAAGCTGAAAAACAGGAGAGAAAAAGTCTCAGAGACAAATTTAATAACTTCCCCTATCCTGAACCTTCTCAACAGGAGGCGGTTAATGATGCTTCTCTGCCTAGTGACCTGAAACCCATCACATTCAGCCATCTCTGTTCATTACTGACCTCCCACCTTGTTTTTTTCTTTACATTTCAAGTACTTTCAAAAGTAAAAACAAACTTTAGAACAACTGAAAAGAATACAACTTTTCAACATCTTAAAGTGGTTATATCTTTAATAAAAATACAAAAAAATACACTTACATAAAATGACTAAATGAGAACTTTCAAAGAAAAAGGAAAGCCTGTTTATATTTATGATCTAAACAGCCACCTCCATGAATTGGCTTGGTAAGGGAATTTTCATGGCAATGGATAAAAGAAAGTGATGGTAAAACTGGTGACAAACACAATAAGAGATCCAGTAACCATCTCTGCTACTGAGACCCAGCAGTCATTATTTAATCACAGATCCCAATAAACATATTGTCCATCAGATTGAAATACGATGACCATCAATGTCCTTCGAGTCCTGTTGTGCCATATAAGGCAAAAGAAATGGTTGATTTAAAGCGGAAAAATACTTAATTACAAGTACAACCTCATCCTCTGAGTATGCACAGCAACTCTCTGTGGAAGGACTCTCTCTCCTACAGCATGAGGTATGTTGTATCTGCATTCAGTCCATATACTTCTCCCTTTCTCCTTTGGTCAAGAGGAAAGTCAGCAGTGGTCTCAGCAGGATTAATTAAAAACCCCGTAACAAAACAGTCCAGTGAAAACCTGTCAATCTGTCGGCTTGTCTTTCTTACATCGCTGCCCGTCTCCTCTCCTCATTAGAACAACACAGAATAACACAGAGGAGCAGAACCGCTGTCATGCTAAATCCATATTTAGCCATGCTCACTTTGAGGCGTTTTACTGTATCGTTGCCCACGGTCAGACTTATTGATGCATGTGAATGTGTGCTGCTCTGAGGATTGGAGCTCAGGGAGAGGCTGGAGAGAGAGTTATCAAGCTGTATTGGTGATTCTGTAGGGTTTAATGCTATTCTGTACATCGGGAAAACACACACAGTCTGCCATCCCGCTGCCGTTCTTTGCAGCCTTGAGCGGTCTCACAACCACCATTTCATAACACTGACTCATTGACATTCATAGGAAATGTTTGAGGTTGCAAAACTTTTGCTCGGTGGTTTCACAGCAACAAGCTTATGAATTCAGCATCGGTTTTATAAAAGGGCTCAAATACTGTTATTTCTGTGATATGCTGGAGAGTCTTTGGTGTCCTGTTTTGGGGAACTAGACATTAAGTTAGCTACAGGAATATTGATGTCTCAAAACAGACTGGTACATTTCCATTTACTTTAAAGGTGAATAGTGCACGTCGTGATCTTCTCTGTCCAACACTCCCCCTCCAAGCTTCCTCTGCTGAAATTACACTTCCATGCCAGAAAGCACCCAGAGGCATCCTAATTGCTCAGGCTACCTTCATCTCTGTGCTTTCCTGGTTTTTGGATAAAATGTGATGAAATAGACGGTGCACCTACAAGAAAATCAAAAGGCTGGAACTGGAAAATGTAACCTGATTTATGTGGAGAAGAGGTGCAGAGGATGTGAGAGGTCACAGTTTGGCTTTGCTGTTTTCTATTAGGAGAGACTCCCAGGGACTTTAGAACAATTTATGAATACTTCTGTTTTTAATATCCATATGTCACGGCCCTGGTACATATTGTTTCAGCTGAATGATGTCTGCTAGAAGTCAAAATTTCTCACCATCAGCATGTCAGTTAAGGGTTTAAGAATCCTGTTTTTTGTGCCAGGTCATAATTTTTATTGTTACTTGTCTCATGTTGTGACTCAAGTAACATTGAGTTGGAATAAGCTAGAAACAAAAAACTTTGCACAATAACTGGAAATAATGTATGAATGTTTCTCTGTAAATATCAACCAGATGATGGCACAGTAATTAAGTAATTATTTTGGAAAGGCCACGTCCTACACACTCTCTGCCGACCTACAGTTTCCCACACAAGTTTACACTGCAACAATACTAAAACAGGTATTATGAATGATAAATGAAGAATTAGTGGACTGAATTTCATCTGTTTTGGTGTGCATGGTTTGAGAATAGGTGTCACTTAAATTCTGCTCTGGTCTGCTTGGTGTCAGAGGGTATGGCCTACCATTTTTTTTTTATTATTACTTCAGATGTCTTGGACCAACCTGATGAAAACTTACTGCTGACTTTAAAATCATCTCCTGTAGATTCACACCAAAACACATGCAAATCCAGCGTAGGAGGGCAAATGGTGGAACTTCGAGCCCAAAATTATTGAAAAAATGTGTGTTTTGTGATGATGAAAGCAGTATGTAAGTGGTCTCAGTCCTTCTTTGAACAGACCTAATCCAACTAAAGTGACTGTGCTTACCTTAGTGAAGCTTTAAACCAAATCTCTGACGCTTGAGGTTTTTGAGCTGCTTCATTCAGTTGCCTTGAAGAGGGCTTTAGGAAGGGGCTCAGATTTATATGGAAGGCTACTATTTTTCAACTGTTGTACTGCCATTGTCTCCATGTCTTCACTTTCTTCCAACAAATTCTATATTTATCATCTCACACTGACACCAGATTTTTATACAGCACGGTAAAAAGAAGGCTCCTGTCAGAGGAACAACACTAGAATTGTCCTCAAAATCAACTGCTGCAGGTGAGATCTGGGAGCTCTGAATGGAGCTGCGAGAAAAAGCTGACAGAAAGGAACAGAAAAGATTTATATTTCCTCTTTCTGTGTTCCTAGCTGCTTCATATGGACAAAAAAATAAAATAGGACCCTTCACATGAAAGCAAATCAATAGAGAGCAGATGTTTAATATTCATCTCTTCAACACTAGTAGCCTAAACCCAGTCAGAGTAGGTGGATGGTAACTTAATGTTGATATGTTACATTAGCATGTGGATTTCTGAAAATAATTTCTTTTCAACTACTGGCTTTATTTGTGCCAAAAGAAGTTTGTTTCCTTCAACAATCCCCTTGTGGGTAATTATGTTTCTTTCAATCAATTGCACGTATTGAAATACACACATGCATATATAGGATGCATAGACAAGCAGTTACTGGGAGAAATATTCAGTCTGTGTCAAATATAAACTCTGTGAAGGTGGCAGAATCAGGTAGATGTTGTTTGTTGTGGCCCGTTTAAAACATGCAGCACACGACCAGGGATTCATGGTAGATGTGTTCTCAAATAATAGAAATATGCCGCTGGGCAAAGGTGAGTGTTGGCACCAGACTAGAAGGTGCAGGAGGCATGACATGTTTGATTACAGCACATCCATGCTGGCCGATGAGGCTTTAGACTTATCTGTGTGTGTGTGTGTGTGTGTGTGTGGCTTATCTTTCTGTTTCCATGTATCTCCAAATATCGGCGATATCAATGAAAAGCATGGAAAGTAATATATAGGCAATCAAAAAAGGATACAGAGCAGCTGCCCTCCATGCAAATAGATCACACTGGAGCAAAAAGCTGCAGTGTTGTGGGCCTGTGTACAACAGAAACATGAGAGCATTGACATACAACATGCTACTCGCTCGCTGTGACTTCCCCATACAATGACTTGCTCGATACACACATGAGCTCAGTCACATAATGAAAAATCTGTTTCAAATTATATTTACATTCACACATATAACTCTATTGGTGGATTATTATTACTGTTGTATTATTGTATTAGCATTAAAGTAAATAATACTTGCTGCCATTTCTGACCCTGATTTCTGACCCATTTGGCCCAAATCTCCCACATAACACTTTTTTTGCCTATCAGTATTTTTTTGTTAAACCAGACAGATGCTCTAGGGGTAAGATGTGGACCTGCTTTTATCATTAAGTGGGTCTTTGTCCAGGTTTCCTTGACAAAATACAATACTGGATTCTTAGATTTTGTCTGTTTTGTTGGAATTTGCATTTTGTTTGATTTTTGTATTATCAGCTTGTTTTTGTTAAATAGGTGAATTTTTTATCTGCGTTTGGGTCCTCTTTGATTAATTCCTGACAGTAACTTTGTGTGAACAACACTAATTGCCCCAAAATCTAACTGATTGTGTGGAAACAAGTTAATCATCTTCACACATAGAGAACAAACAGGATTCCTATGTAATTATGTGAAACAAGAAGTGTCAAACACAGATATTATTCACATGTGATTTAAAGACATTGCAGTGGCAGTAAAAACTAACTAAGATCAGTTGCACCGGATCAGGTGTTTTTTTCCCAGTCTGTTCATTACTTTTGCAAGTGGCTTTATTCTTTAAATATGTACTAGCAGAGAAGATGAATCAGAGGAGAGCGTGCATTTGCCATTATCAAGGCAAGATAATTGCATTTTTCTAATAACCAAAACAAAGAGACAGAAGGAAAACACAGCCTGTTTTCCCATATGTGCTGTTCAACATCTATATTATGTGTGTTTATCAGTGATTCTATCGGACAGATTGATTTACAGTTGTGGGAATTCCTTCATGCCCATTGATGGATGAGGTTGGTCATGGGACTGTGTTTGGTTAACAAGTTTAGATCAGCCCTTTTTCCCAAAGGACCAAAAAATGATTCTTGAATGAAGACAGATATGTCCCTAAAGGGGGATATTAATAATCTCTAGTATCTCCAGGAGATGCTTCTTTAAAGAAAAAAAAGAAGACCTTTTGACCCTGTGAAAATTCAATCTTAACCAGTCCAGTTTTTTTTTTTTCCATCAATGATCCCTTGTTTCCCTCCTCAAGCTCCATACTGCTGAGGGGACCAGGAGGGAGCCTGACCTTTTTTGAAGACTAGGAAAAATTGAGCTGTCTTGGAGTGTGAGCTGACCTTTTATCCTGAGATCTCCAGTTTGGATCTTATGCCGCTGAGTTCTCCTTAAAATATTTTGGTGACTCATTCAGCAGCTATTGAGTGCTGTGCTGTCTGTTGCTGCTGAGTGGGTGTTTGTAATGGGGAGTGGGGATCCCAGATGGACACAGCCAACTTCTAATTACTCCCTTAGAGGGATCAAACCAAACTCCTCTCCTGTGTGTGAGTGTGTGTACCAGATTAAAATGAGAGTCCAGGGAGTAGAGAGTTGGATATTTCTCCCTGAGCAGTACAACATTTTATGACTTCCTGAAACAGGCTGGATGCCCACTGCGTAGTCAGGGGACAGTAGACATGTTTCTGTCCACATATTTTTTATGCACACTTTGTGGTAGAAATGTTGGTTGAGAAGGTAAAATTCAAAAGGATCTTTCTCAGTTTGATGATATTCTTTTTTATGCTCCACTGAGGTTATTTTAGTCTTTTTCGTATTTTTTTTTGTGCTTATGGGAATATGGAAACAACTTTTTGAAATAAGTTCCCAAATTGCAACATTTAACTCTTGATCATCTATTTCCACTCTGAGAGAGGAAGACGATGCAATGTTTTGTTTAGGTTAAAAAAAAAAAAATTAAGCAGTAGGAGCAAAGAGTTTTGTTGTTCTTCTGGTGTCTTTAAAATAACTTTTTGAGAAACTGTGCAGCAAAGCATATCTTTTAACAACCAAAATGTCCAGTTACTGGTTATGATGTTAGTGTTTAACCTAATTTTGAAAAAAAATGACTGTATGCTTTGATAAGGATTTTTTACAGTACTCTTAAAATTCCCTTAGTAGAAATTACTATAATATTAAGATTATATTAGCACCTTATCATTATAAATACTGTAGTGAAAAAAGTTATTACAGATGTATAGGGTGATGTATTTTAGAAAAGGTTTAAAAAAAGGGAGTAGACAGAAGAAACATACCTATAAATGACACTAAAATGCAGGACAGTTTTTAATTCCACATATAATGTGGTGCAGTGTGGCAGACAGCATTCCATAATTTAATGTTACTGGCCAAACAAGAAAATCAGCCCTATGGCTCAATGGATGTTAGCTTGGACCATTTTAGCTGTGAACATCAGCTGAGAATTTGTTATGCAACATGTTCAAAATCATTTTTTTTTCTTGTTCTACTCCTCTAGTTTGTCACTCTTCCTGATGCGAAAATGCTGTAATCTTATAGCTTTATGATTGTTATGACTTCACAGATATTCTGTCTCTGTTCAGACTGTGCAGAATCCTGCAATTGTCTTTCTTGTCTTAGTTTATGACATTTTGAAAGCGGCAGAATGCATGTAAAGAAAACACTGAGAAGCTTACAGCAACCCTCCCATGTGAGGAGAAAAACCCGCGATTTTTTTCTCTCTTAGCTGGTCAAGGCAAATTTTGCTCATTTGAGCAAAATCAATTTCAGTGTTAAAAGAGTGACTCAGTTGTGATATGCATCATGTTTTTTTAGCATTATGTTGTTTGGTACACTGTAAAAAAGCAAAGCCAGTGTAATGCTGGGACTTCTTTAGCGCAGTACTTGGGGATCTCTGCTTAACAAGGGCTAACAATAACGGTAAAGCAATTTAAAATCAAACACTATAAATACAAGAACAACAGTCCAAATACATAGATCAGAAATAGTGAAATAACATGAAATAGCAGGCAATAGAGGGTTTGAATGACCACAAAAACAAAATTGTGGCATATTCTAAAAAAAAGCCAAAAAAACCCCAAAACAAAAACTAAGAGCTCTTTGAAAGTGAACTTTTTTTGTTTAACTGACTTTGTTAAGAAAATCTGATGTTTCTTATATTGAAACTCTATAATTACAGTGCTCAACACACAGTTTATTTCTAGACATAACTATCAGTAAACCACTGCTTGCTTTATGTGTATAATACCTTCAGTATACTAATTCATTAGTTTCTTAATTTATTTCAAATTATTTTCTGCATAAACAAGTGAAGACTAGATTTTAATTAGCCTCCACAGTTTGCCATGATAATCTATTAAGCTGTCTCCGTGTCATTTACTTGGCTGTACTGTACCACTGCATAGAGATATACAGTACACAAATTTGTCTTGACAGGCATCAGCTGTACTTTAGTGTCCTTGAGCCAAACACTGACTTTCCTCCAGTTCTGGGATGCTGATGTTTATCTGACCCTGAACAGGGCTGCTGTAGGGGATAAAAAATGGCATTATCATCTACAAGAAAGAAGCTGTCCAAGACAGAGTCCAAATAAAAATGTAGTGTTCTGTCAGATTCAGGCACTACTCAGGATATGAAGCCTAATATTAAGATTGAATCAAGATTGGAATCACACACAGGTACACTTAATCTCACTGCTGTTGCTGTTTTTGCCAGGTCTTCTGAGACTAAGCCAAATAAATTAAGGCTTTATCAACTACAACTGTATGAGAATTCAGTAAAATGCCAAAAGCATGTTGAGAAGTCAAAGGAGTTACCATTAAACTATAATATGTTAACTCCTAAATGTTTCTTGTGCTTGTGCTCAGACGTCCCTACAGAAACTCCCTTGTTTTCATGCTTATCACATCCCTTTGTGAAGGTGCTGATTAATAAGCCTGCCTGCAGCAAGAGTTTATCTGTTTTTTTTGTGGGTCATTTCTTATCTTGTATGAAGGGGCTCTGAATCACAAGGGCATAATGGGGACAAGTGGACACTACAAAAAGTCACCAGACTGTAACAATTTAGATTATGGTTGGCATCATTCTTTTTAATTTACAATGGAATTATTTGAATGGTGAACCATAAAGTTGGGGAGTGAGGGGCTGATAATGATGGAATACGAATGTTAGCAATAATCAGTGCTGATGATTACAACGATATTTAAAAGTTGGAAGTGATACACCTTTATGCTGGTTGCCGGATGCCATAAAATGGAAGAATTCAGTACATATAGCACAACTACACTTTAAGCATTTTGAATGTAATTCATTTGTCAAAAAAAGACATTAAGCAACACAAATAAACCAAACCAGAATAAAATATCTTCTTGTAGTTTTTAGGATGCATCAAGCCCTAAAATGCAAAAAGTGTTATAAAGCTCAGGAACAATATCTCAGTAGGAACATCTGTGGCACTGTTATATCTCAGTGCTGCAAGAATCACAAACAGGTAACACAATTTTGTGGGCACAAAATCCATTTAGAACTATTATGGGATGACTTGAGTGGATGTAAAAAAACAATACACTTTTAATGTTTTATTGTGATTTATTTAAACATTTTGGCCTAGATGTGTGTTAAGGTTTGTTTTCAACTACACAAACAGAAGTTTGCCTAAAAATCTCTTGATCTACTTGCTTAATGTGGAGCTTCTAGTTGCATCTCAGGGTCTTCCTCAGTAAAGGGAATTTGCTCAGTTGTTGCAAAAGGCATGAGGTGTAAAAATTCTGCAAAGCTGCCATGAAGGTGAAATTAGTTTAACGGTTTAGGCAAAATTACTTTTTGGTTAGGGATTAGGTTTTACTTGCTTCATTGTAAAAAAAAAACCCAATGTTGACACAATGGGCTCTAATTTCGTAGACCAGGCGTAGGCGCGGCACACCTTCCCTGCGCCGCGCCTACGCCGTGCCAACTGGATGTGGCCAGCGCACTTTGCAATTTTCGTGAACAGCGCAGTCTGGCACAGTCCGGCGCAGCGTGGCGCACCCACGCCTCCGTCCCTCCCACCGGCACAAGTGGCAAAGGGGGAGGAGAGAAGGCATGAGTGGGTTTAACACAGCCGAGTGTAATCTTCACCAATCAAATGAACACCTCTCATTGCCTTTAAATGCGCTGAGGGCAAGGCACAGTGCCAATTTCACCTCGCCACCACCATGGAGGAAGACAGCAGCAGCAGCAGCAGCTCCAGGCCGCCAGACCTCTCCCAGGAGGAAACTGATGTGCAGTACCAGAATATATGGTGATGCATGCAGACCTGGGCTGATGATGCAAAAACAGCCTGGGAGGAAGTTACTAATATTGTCAATCAAGTTTGCCCAGATATTCTGAGAACCGCTGCCCAATGTAAAAAACGGTTCAATGATGTAAGGAGAAGGGCCAAAAAAAAGTTGTCAGAGCAAAGAAGGCACACGGTGGCCACCGGGCTGCACATCAGAGGCCATGATGCACGTCACCATGTGGACCACCTCGCAGGACAGATGTGATGTCTTCCTGTGTCATGAATAAAAAATTAAGTGACAATTACATTAAACACAGCAGCAGGCTGATCCAGACATCATGCTTGTGATCCTCCTGCATCCCTGCTCTGTCATCGCCAAATAGGAGAACCTTTGGTGAAATATTCTCTCCAGGTATCTCCCCCTCATCCTCCTTGCAATAATGTCCTCCATGTTTTTAGATCACTTTAAGAATAAAGATTAAAATAGAGAAATATGGGCAATCACAGGTAAATCCTTAAGACACTGACTGACTTACATTTATTCAGCAAGCGTCTCTCTCTTTTTTCTTTTCTTTTGAATTTCATGAGATGAGAGAAGCCGAATAAATACTCCATATCGGATACCGTGGCTGTTTGTGGTTGGCTGAGAGATGTGAACTAGTTGGCTCGATCACACTTCCAGCTCCCGTCAGGTTGAGTTTCCATTACGTGTGACAAACGTCTTTGATCTGACATCAGATGTGATGGGAAAATTAATATAGATACAAATGTGCTGGTTCAGATGGTTACATTAAATAATGGTTGCTGTGATTTTTTATTATCCACTTAGCATTGTACTTAATACTTTAAACCATTTTACTGTTACAATTCAGCAGTAACTGAGACAGAATTAAACATATCTACAATTATCATTTGATTTATCGATAATGACGTGTAATATAAGAAACTTGAATAAGAGCACCAAAATAGAAAAATTAATTAAAAAACAAAAAAAATAAATAAAAGTAAGTCACTCCTAAAGGTTCGGGCTAACCACTGTATGTCCTTAAATTCTCGAAACGCCCTTGTGAAAGAAAGGACGGCGAATGCTGCGCACTACCGGCGACAAGGTGCTGAGCAAAAGTCTGCTTCACTTTTAATTTTTAGAGACTACTGGCGGAGTTTCGCTAACGTTACGTTGACGTTGATGTTCGACATCGCTGAGTGTGCTACATGGTTTAAAAATCACGTGATGATGTCTAGCCCTCAGTGACAACTGCATAGACACAGCAACAAAACTCGCATTAAAATAGTGATATGACTGTTTTCACCTGAAGAGTCAGTACCTGTGAAGTGTATCATTAAACGCTACCATGGTTCAATAAGACAGCACCGAAATTTTATCCATGTTTCTGCTATTTCAAGCTGCCTATTGGCCAGCTTGGCAAGAATCAGACATGGGCTGCTTGGCCTAATTAATGTGGGACCTGTCGTGAGATAATTTGAGGTTTTACATAAACAAAAATTTGCTTTCTACATGGCAATAGCAATGTCGCAATGACGTAAGGCAAGAATTAATGCACCCGCTGTGCGGTAAATTATGCTAACACTAACACTGAGGTAACCCCAGGAAAACAACAGACTGTTTCGGTACAAAGAGTTGTTGTCTTTTTTGGTATAGTCATTCTCTCACCGTGTCCACCTCCATCAGGTTGAGCTGGGAGGAAGCAGAGGGCAGACTGCGGGAATCTGGAGACTCAGTCATCTCTACGTAAACAAGGAACGAAGATTAAGGTACTCTCTACTTCATATTCCTACGGCAGGAACTAGGGTACTTTTTTTCTTCCGGGTTTTGTTTTTCAAAATAAAGTTCCTAAACATACAACTCTTAAACTGGCCTCAACACATGGCCATTTTCCCTGTTTAAATAAATAAATAAACATTCAAATCATACATCTACTGATAACAACGGATTATGTAAATTGATTTAAATTACAATAAAATCATGAAATATCAATAATTTAAAAAACAGAGTTCTTATTTCTTACATCAAAGGGTTGTTTACCATGATTTAATCAATTAAAATAAAAATTAGCCCTTTCGATGCTAGTTTTGATCATATACCTTTATATGATGCTTTATATGACACGCACATATATATATATACATCTCAGTGGCGGGCCATGCATTTTACACCTAGGCCTTCAGCTGATCTCTGTCTACTCAACTCTCAATTCAACTCAACTTTATTTATAAAGCACTTTAAAAACAACCACAGCTGAAAACAAAGTGCTGTACATAAATAATCATAA
>JAUZTA010000025.1:5748857-5758887 GCA_034780835.1 Ctenochaetus striatus
TATATATTCATAGTTAAAACTTATGAGCTTTTGTCGCTTATGTTATTGCCTCTCACCTATCACAACAAAACTTTGTCCCACTTGTGGCTAATGTACTCGCGACACCACACGACTTTATGACAGCAGGTACTAAATAAATGTTTAGCAGCTATAAGTGTCACTATGAAATACTGAACAATTATTCCTGCAGGGTATTTTGATTACACCGCAGCCATGTAAAAAAACAACTCTTCACCACATAAATGGGACACTGCAGAGTGTCCTGGCTGGAGAGGGCTGTTTATTAGCTGTGTGTTTGATTAGGTTTAATTTAATTTCAAAGTGGGTGTGATTATCTGAGCAGCAAAAAATAATTTGACCTTAAATTGAATTTGTCATGACACGAGTATATCTTTTAAACATCCTTCAAGACAGGGGATAAATAGTTTAGAAGGAGAAATAGTTAAAAACACAACAAATTTGAGCAATGGCTTTAGCATAAGATTACTGAGCACTGCATGAGTGAAGCATATTCTTTTTAATTGCTTACAAAAGACAAATGTTTTTTTTCTGTCTCTACCTTTCAACACTTTGTTTTGATTAAAGTGAAGCACAAGCAGCCAGGGGAGTTTTGTCTCGTAAAGTCAAAACTAATTTTCTTCACTTAACATGCGCATGCAAATGTTTAACTGGCTATAAAAGTTGTCAGACCAGGTGTCTTTATGATAATGAAATTTACAAGAATATTGTGAGAAGAAAGACCAAAAATGTGGAACTAAACAAGTGGAATAAAGCGTACGAGATCCTACAATGCAAAGTTACGGTAAAATAATGATGTAAAATTTATATTAAAAGAACAATTTCAATATTATTTCTTACACAAATGAATCAGCAACATCAGCACTGAGGAGCATTCCCTCTCAAAGGAGGATTTGGATGTTTGTCGTGCTGTCAAACCCCACACTGACAGCACCTGCCCTGTATCCAAGAACTGATGATTACTGTCCACCTCCGCCCAGCTGCTGCCCTTTACCTCCACCTCTCTCTGTATCATTATCTCAGCCTCCTCCCCTCTTCATCATCACTCTCTCTCTCTTTCTCTCTGTGAGCATCTCAGTCTCTCCATTCTTTCCTGCTCCATTAGTTAGTCTGATGGATGACAGCGTTGGCAGGATGTGACAGTATATCAACTATCTTGCTGCCTCTCTGATACTGATATGACTGCATGAGTCTTCTGGCACAACGGAGGGGAGGCTGGGTCACATACTAACATGGCCCGGGTCAAAAACAAAATCTATTCAGACGCTGGGAGTAAAAACAGCAGCAGCATCCATTTATGCTTGTTTCTTCTTGGCTTTATCCAGTCAGACGAGGGTTGGGATATTCAGTTTTTTTGTGACTTTGCTTCTTGCTGATTCCTGTCACATTATTTGAGAAAGAAAATAAAGCAAAATAGACAAAAAAACATAACCATCCTAATTTTAAGTAGAATTAACCATCCCATTGGCTGAGTGTCCAGCGAAGAAGAGGCTCCATTTCCAAGGGACACTTGACAAGTGGCCTCACTAGATATGGAATGATGGATGACGAAATGTTATATGATTTTTTATCGTGTCCATAGTCTCATGTCAATAGTCAAAGGTTACTACACATTGCAGCTGTTTTGTTAATCTACTGTAAAAAATTTGTATTAACTTTTTTTCAGCAGATCGCCTGTTAAAACAAACACTGGCCTTGATTGAATGACTTAAACTGTGTCGCTGTAACTACCAATTAACATCTTGGCATGTAAAAAACACAAGACACGCCCCCAACACTTCACCAAGACAAACATCACTGCTTTCTGTTTTTGTTTTTTTTGACAGTAAAGACGCAGACAGGAAAGATGGGGACAGAGTGAGAGATTTGTGCCATTGCTGTTTTTTACGTAAAAAACAAACGCACCTTGAACAGAGTTGTGTTGAATTGACCACTGTGTGTTAAAAGGTAACAGTACAGGTGCCCTAACAATGCTACAACTGATGTGAGACTCTTCAAAAGTGTAACAGTGAATCAAGGTTAAGAGGAAAACTGCAAGTGCTGATAATGCATAAACCAAGGTATGTTTGAAGAATTAAGTGGGATTTTAAACAAACCTTGAATATTTTGTACATTTGGACTAATTTCTCATTAAGAACCTCTTTTCATAACCAATCCTTGCTTGAGCAAAAATGTTTATAACAGATTTTCTTTCAGTTTCAGCCAGATGGTGCCATTAAAAAGCAAACATTAGATTAAACAGAGAAAAAAAACACAAATTCATCTCTTACACAAAGTCTTTTTCCTTTAAGGGAAGCCGAGGGAAGACGGATTAGTCCTGACGACAGGAGTGATATGAAAGTAAAACGTTCTGTCAGGCGGAGAGACGGTGGACTCTACTGTCTGAACTCTTTGTTTAGTTTGACCCCACCCACAGCAGCTGAGACTTATTGGTTGTTATGCTGAATCGCAGGGTGCTGACTCCAATCTTGGAAATCATTTGTTCTTTTCAATCTCCCCTCATTACCATACAAAGTGAAGGACCTTTTCTCAAGTTATTACCACTACAGCTGTCTGAAGCCCAGAGCAGCCAGACAGACATAAAGACTGAATTACTCACCACTTCCATAACAAAGACAAAACCAGCATATAAAATATTTTCTCTCTTGTGACAAATAGATATTGAGAAAAAAACAATGTAATTTTCACAAATACTTTACCCATATGGCTCTTAAATATGTTTAATGCCACAAAACAATGACTTGAGTGGGAGGCTCCACCTTTACTCATTCTTTAGATTGTTCTTATTTTGCATCTCCACAGTAAAGTGCTCTGTTTGTGACTGTTTAAATATGGATTCCAACTTGTTTTTTTTATGGCACCACAGCTGTTGCTCAGACTGCAGATCTCTCTCTGGTCCACCCAGGCTGACGAACAGGAAACAGCAAAACGGCATTTTGTCGCATGAGGTCAAACATCTCAGTGCCGCTATTCAAATGAGCCTATCTAAGTGCTGTAGTCTGCATAAAGAGAGACTCACTTACCCTGCACTCGGCCCAGGATGAGCGATTTAATGCTGTTGAATTCGATATCAGATGTCAAGTTGAAGTCCTCTCTGGCATCCTGGTCAATCTGCAAGATAATGTATGTCAAATCTGTGCAGGTAAAAGCTTAGCAAGTACACTGACAACAACAGAAATCTGTCCCTGACAGTTTGTCACTATTCAGTGTTTAAACAAAACTGTTTTGAGAGGAAACTTTGGCAAATGGCTACAGAAAAGCAGACAAATAAACATAAATAGGCATCTGGAGGCTCAACCTGGTGGTCTGACCTGCATTTTTAATTGGGGTTCAGTCCCAAAGCTGGAAACCAATATGCTCTTGAGATACAATGCTTCACAACAGCTGAGCACAGAAGTCTAAGTGGAGCATGTTTTGAGGTGGTAAATGCCTCAGAGAGACACTCTTTGTAAGAAAACAGAGGGCGTGTGATGTACTTCTTGCAAACACAGAGATTTAGGCTTTAATGAATCATTTATCAATAAGACATCTGCTGAGTTTGATCATCCTGAGAGTAAAGTGGAGTGGCAGAAAACACAGAAACAGGCAGCAGCTTAAGAACAAAGAGGAAATGGAGCATTTAGAAATTTCTATTCTACTAGGTTTTCACAAGCTTTATTATGGTCGGTGCTGAGTCTGGACAGGTTGGTGCCCGAGGCGAAACATCCTCTGGCAAGCCTGAAGGGATTGATCTTTTCATTATAATTTATTACAATTTACAATCTATTAAAATACAATTGAAAGATTGCTGCTGATGCTCACTGTGGTGCCATAAGTTAAAACTGCTGGCTGCTGTGTTTTGTGTCCCTCGGGGTCACTTACCCGCATGCACAGATGCACTGTCACTCAACCAGGAAACATCATTAAAACTTGACATGTGTTTATCAAAACACCCGGATTGATCTTGTTTGTGTTGATTTGTTCAAGAACATTCTTGCTCATTTTAATGTCAGGATTTAATTTATCATTTATCTGTCATTGTCGACACAACTTAACTCTCTTTTTTTTTTTTTTTACAAAGTTTCCTGTTTAAGAGTATTTTCTCTGCATCGCTTATATTATGATGTGAAACCCTGGAACATATGTAAGCTGCTTGTTCATGGCCCTGCCTGGTTGATTGATTTGGAGTAGAAGCATGAACCGCAGGGGCACAACATAAGCAGCAACCAGCAGTTTTAATTAACTCTAAGACAACAAGTGTCAGTTTCAGTTGTGCCTCCCTGCTGTTTGCCTGCAGATTCCTCTCATTATCAGAGGCCTCTTGCTAGATGTTTACTGCACTGTGAGCAGTGGTTTTATTCCATCCATTCGTCCAATGTCTTCTACTTTTTCAGGGTCGGGTCACAGTGGCAGCCGGCTAAGCTGAGTATTTCAGACTTCACTTTCCCCAGCAACTCCTCTTAGGGGATTCTGCTTTCAGCTTTCCCAGGCCAGATCAGACATTTAATCCCTTCTGCAAGTTCTGGGTCTACACCAGGGTCTGCCCCCAGTTGGACGTGCCATGAAAACCTCCAGAGGAAGGCACCCAGGGGGCATCCTAATCAGGTGCCAAAGCCACCTCAACTGGCTCCCTTAGAAGTGCAGGAGCTGTGGCTTTACTCTGAGCTCCCTCTGGATGTTAGGGGTTCCTCACCCAATCTCTAAGGGCTCATACAGACCAAATCGAGTGATGTGCCAAATGCAAATCTACCATTTATTTTAATGTTGTTAGTCTGATTGGACCACGTTGGTGCTGATTGCAAGGGGCTCTAAAATCAAAATCACAGTTGAAGTAGAGGCACTTTTGGAGGACATTACCAAGCTGTCCCTCTGTGGACAGCACCCACATTAATGCTGACACTGCACCAAACCCTCTGTCAATCTCATGCTCCATTTTCTCATCGCTTGTGAACAAGACCCTGAGATACTTAAACTCCTTCAGTCACAGCAGCAGCTCAGCCCCAACCTGGAGGGTGTAATCAGGGTTTTTTACTTAAAAAAATGAATGAACAATTTTGATGTCTGTGCAACAAATTTTTAAAGGCAGACAAAGATTAATGTCAAAAGACTGTTGTTCTGTGTTTACCTGAACAGAAACGGCGTCTGCCAGTCTCCTGATGGTCACCGTGTGCAGACGTCCATCAGCCAAGTTTTTCACTCTGCTCCACAGCACCTCTACGTCTCTGCCGCTGTGCAACTTGTACCTCAATTCCAGCTCATCTTTGTAAACAAAGCAGTGAAACAATATAATAAGATAACTGAGTTAGATAACCAAAACAACATTATGGTTTAATGCAAACACATACAGAATAAAGAGGTCACAATGGCCAGCAAATAGAGTTGTGTGCTTGGTAAATATGCAAAGAACCATAAGAACCATGTCATAATACTTAAATCTGTCACATAGTGTAACCTCAAATTGTAAAGCACTTATTAATGTTAATTAATGTCAAGCCGGAGCAGAGCTGTATTTGTCCCCAAGAGGCAATTTGACTTAAAGACAGAGGTCACTGAATAATGAATATGATTCAGGAGACATAAAACAGATTTAAATACAATCTGTTGCTAAAAACTGTAGATGAACAAAAAAGAAAACCAAACAATAAAGGGAAGTTTAGGGCACGAATGATGCAAATGCAAGAAAATCTGCTCATTTTTTACAAACATTTCAAAAGTTTAAGAGACAAGACAAAATTTAACTATTCTTTGATAGTTAATTAGGCACTAAAGCTGTTTTACTCATGAGTTCCCAATTTTTTAGTTCTGAAACTCTCAGAGGACACATATTTACTCCTTTAAAGACAGAGACTTTCTATCCAGATATCTGATGTTCCAAGATAGCAGCTGCTCGATTAAGAAGCTACAAACCATTTAATACTGTGATGATTAATACTTTATCTCCATGAAAAACAATCTATGATATTAAATTAATTTCCTCATTCTTACAGTGTTAATGCTCTGAGATGTCTGCTGTCTTAACAGATAAGCAGTAACATAAGAAAAAAAAATTCCCCCTAATAATCAAAATGCATACTTAATGGCCTTTCCATTTTTTTTCTTTTTTTTTTCATTCTACTTTTTTTTCTTCACCAACACGGACTAATAGGGTGCAATTCCAGCAAACTGCGATGAACAAAGCAGCCTTGCAGAGGTTGTTTCAGGCTTTCAGCGAGAGACTTGGACAGTAAAGTTTGTCTGTGTGCAGCAGCCGAGGATCCAGTTACTGCAGAGAAACCTGAGAGAAGCCTTTTGAAGCATCCAAAAGAAACCTCTCTCTGGGATTTAATTAGGCACTTAAGCAGTAGAGTTTCAGTAAATCAAAAAGCTGAAAGTTACTCCTAATGACATCAGAATTTAGAATACTAATAATGATATCAATTTTGTTTAACCAGTGGGTTCGCAGGGAAACCTCCAGATATTTCATTTAAGATTTTAGATTGTTAGTTTTGGCCATGATAATAGATTCTAATTAAAGTAACAAAACAAATCTTCAACACCTAAACTCAGCTACTGAACTCTACGTGCCTATTTAATAAAATGTGTAATTGAGATGTATTAGCATATTTCAAACACTGGGTACTGGTAAATCCTATCATGCTATGTGGGAATGCTGGCATTGCTGTCTGCCAACTGCATCTACAGTATGTGAAGCTCTGCAGTGAAGTGAGTGATGAAAATCTGAATCACTATAAATAATCACAATAGCAAGAACAAGGGAGAGATGAACCCTGCTGAAAACAGATTTATCATTTAATGGTAACTGTACCAAATGTTTTAGCTTGAACCTGATACTATGCGTAACAATTAGCCTGACTGCATGGGGAAGAGGGCATCAGGGAACAGCGGACTGAATTCATAGGGAGAAACAGAGCGAGGAAAGAGGAGAAGAGAGGGCAGGGCAGATGAATTTATGAAAATGCAAAGATAAGATAAGGGGATTAAATTTGGCCAATCAACAAACAAAAGAAAATTCAATCTATTTTAGTGTCCTTACCACGTTCGTTGATTAATAGGGCCAGGTATTCCCTGTAGAAAGAGACGACGCAGAGTAGCAGAGCAGGACTCTGACTGGTCCTGAAGCTCAGGGAGATGTTTTCTCCTCTCAGCGTCACATCAGAGTAGATGGAGGAAGGCAAGGCGCTGCTGTTTCTGCTCACTTCATACGGCTCCTTGAGGATGTAAGTGATGGATGTGGTTGACTTGAAGCTGGCTGAAACTTCTGAAAGGTAGAAAGTGAAGGTTTTTACATGTTTCATTGGTGGAACTGACTGGTGAAATTGGTGGTATCGGTTCTCTCTATTCCTTCAACAACGTTGCACAACATAGTTCTACTGTACCAGATTAATTTGACATTATGTTGCCTTCACTGTCCACAGGCCCTAAATGCAGCAGTTTGCTGGCACATTGTTATGGTAGACTGGAAGAATCCTTCAAATAGTCCCAATGCTTGATCTTCCAGACAGGATGAGCTTATTATGTCTTACTCAAAATGAGCTACCAGAGGCCAACCTGTGCAAACAGTGACAGTCAGGGTCAATCTGCTGATGGATCCTTCTCAAAAAGCTCTCCTCTTCATCAAAGCACCACCGTAAATCATCATCACTGTGTTTTATAATAATTTTATATAAATCTTTCTGTGGCTAACAAGCTGAAACTTGTTTTAAGTCATATTGCTTATTGTCATATTGCATGTTGCCGTTATTTAAGCTGTGTGAAGGGATGAACCCAGTGTCATTGTTTGACATCAAAACCTTCTACTGATGTTCTCAAACAAAGCGTCTGTCATTATATTTTATCCCAACTACCTTTCAAGCTCTTCTTCTGCATTACTTGCACAAGTTACTGGCACAGGTTTGACTGATCATTCAGAGTTTGCAGTAAAAATAAATCCTTTGTTTTATCCCAAAAGTTTAAAAAATAAACTCTGAGCTTTCCTCTAGCTCCCAGATCAAGGTGGAATTCGATGTGAGTCCGTGTGTTTACTCTTCTAGAGCTTCAGTGTGTCCCAAACCCTCTTGTAGAGGTAATCAACAGCTGCAGCTGTCTGCAGGTGTCCCTCTGCTCCGTCCATCCAACCCAAACAAAACTCAAAGCCTCACCACACACCCAATAGCCCATGCAACTGAATGTTGATTTAGAATTCATTGTGATGAACAAAGCTTTGAACTCTTCCATATAGTCTTAATTGTTTGTCTCAAACAGTTCAGTTTTAAACAGTGAATATAAGAAACTTTTGGATTTTTAAAATTTAAGTGAACACCTGTTTTTTCAGTTATATCCTAGCAAATAGATATGACAAACCAGTCACATTTGTCCTGTTAAGCTTTTTTGCCCTCTCCAACACATCAAAATATGGATCTGTATTATTAGGAAAGAATCAAAGCATGTTCAAAGCAGATAAATACAAGCTGCAAACGTTTGCATGTTCAGCAGCAAATTATTTTTACTTCTTATCTGCAGTAGTATCACCGTGGAATTGGGACAGTAAGATGTTCAAGTAGAATATCTGACTGCCACTGTTGAAAAGTTAACATTTGCTGTCTGTGCAACAATGAAAAGCCAGACAGTCGCAGGGGGATGGATATGGATCTCATGTCTGGCATTTCTGCCTCTGATTGGTTGCCTTCATTGGTTGCATTTGTTGTGCATGACTTTGGGTTAAAAGTTTGAATCTAACACGGAATACGCATGATGGGAAGTTTTGGTTGTGTTTGTGGTTCCTTGTGGTTGGTTTGTACAATAACAGCTAGTGGCAGTGCTGCTGAGCTGAAGTTTCCATGGTAAACACATGATCCTCTTCAGCCATTGCATCATTTCCACAGGCCTGCTTCTGCTGTTGGGGTCTCTGCTCCTCTGAAGCTATTCTCTGTTGCCAGAGTGTGTCTGGGCTAAACACAGAGGACAAGCTGTGTGTCTGCAGGGCAGAGTCAGACACAATGAGAAAACACAGTCTAAATGCTGAACTCAAATTGTAAACTCACAGCCATTTAGAATAAATGCTCAAAAAACCTTAGTGTCATTAGGTTTACTAGTAGGATGGGTCTTTTTAAGAAGAGAAGTGAGATCCATGTAGTTATACATCCGTAACAATAGTTTTTCATTAATTTCATAGACAACAAGTGATAGCTGGTCAAATAAAATTAAAGAAATTGCTAAACATATGTCATAGAGTGATATTTCTGTGCCGCCATCTTCACATTAAGTGTATCATTCATCTATGCGTCTGCTGCATCATTACTTGTCACTGACATATCTAACTACCAAACATATCTCCTCCTCTTTATTTGGAGCCTTTGAATAGGACAGACTGAATTGAAGCAAAGCAAAATGAGGCATAACAAAGCCCATAAAACCCATTAAAAAGGAGGAGAATCAAGAGCCAGTTTTCATGCATATTAAACTGTCGGGACAGGAGTCAAACCCAGCTAATTTCTCACCTGTCCCTTTCTTTATGAGAAATAAATGAAGGGCAAACTGTCCTCCTGTCCTTTTTTGGCCTTCTGACCACAAAATTGCAGAAACCCTGAGTGTATTATACCAACTTCTTTGCAAATAATGCAAATAAGATGGACTATATGCATGTTGGTAAGGCACAGGTTGACGACTGCTAACTAAGATGCAACGTTTGTTGTTTTGACAACCTTTAATCAGTTGTTAGTTCGTTCCATTTGCACTGGGTTTCAATCAGCAACATGGTATCATCTGGGACTGTTTACTTACACACAGCCAGCACTCTAAGGTAGAGCTTCCTACAGTTTTTCATCTCAAACCCAAAAGAGAAAACTGGTATCTCCCCCAGAATTCACACTCACAAAAACACATCATTTTTTACCCTGATACGTACACATATGCCTTCAATAAAGAACATCTTGGGAGTGTTTTTGTTGTTTCCCAAAGCAGAATGGGGTTTTGAAAACAATAATAGAGGAAAATTATTCAGTGGCTGCCTGAAATAGTTGTTATCCAGTGAGTCAGAGAGATTATTATAAAATCA
>JAUZTA010000025.1:5802903-5821507 GCA_034780835.1 Ctenochaetus striatus
CCAGAGAAACACCCATGAAACACCTATGAATTGATGAGATGATGCTACACAGCTGATTGGACTGCAGGCTGTGCACCAGTGGTGCACTGGGCGGGGAAGAGCAGGATTCCTCTGCTGTTCCTGGAACAAGGCGGCAAAGGTTGATCTGGAAACTCCTCTGAATTCATTTTTAACTTTCCCTGCCCAATGCTCCACTGGCACACGGCGCAAAATGTACGATAGGGCCCCAAGTGTCAATCTGTAGCCCTGAAGTAACAGCTTAATATCCAAGAGGTCCAGTGGGGATCAGGCTATCTGATTAAACAGAGGAAGCTTTGAATCCAACCTCTTTTTGAACCCCTCAGGAAACTCCTGAGAGCCAGTATAAAAACTGTTTCAATGAACAAATAAGATAATGACTATTGTTTTAAATCAGACTATCCAGAAAGCTCTGTATTGAAACCAAACTTCATTTAGAGGAAGGGATCCTTTTATCCCTTGTTTAAATTCCTGGAAAATAGAAATCCTACAATTCTACAGGAAACCTTCATCCATAAATGAAAGAAGGAGAGAAATGGTTGGAGAGCGGAGCAGCAGAGTACTCGAACAGCCAGGTGGCAAGGCTGATGAGAGGTCTGCCATATGGTGATAATGCACCTCGTTTGCACCAGCATTCTCACACACAAACACACAAACTCACACACACACAGCCACACAGCTACACGCACAAACACATTCCCTCCCACAGTCTCCACAGCACTCCATTCGGTGCTAGGAGAAGCCATGAATCATAGTATGCTGAGCGAGCCCACTGTGCTCCACAGAATTCACCCTTAACGGCGTTGCTGGCATCCATCATAGATTAAAAGAGAATATGAGAGGGGATGCCGAGCTGAGAGAGAAACAGAGCTGGAAAGAGAGAGACTCAGTTGAATAAGGGAAAATGATGAAAAAAAGTCATAAAAGAGAGAGAGAGAAAGGAACAAATAAAGGCAAGAAAAAATGTTTTTCTTTCTCCAACAAATGATGCTGTTCTCCTCCACAGTCAGTCTATAACATATATGTTTCCCTATACTGACCTGTAATAACTGCAGGCTTGCAATCACAAACGCACCAATTCCCAAAGTTTCTCAAAATCTGATTCGTTTTCATCTCATGGCGTCTTGAGACATATGAATAAACAAATAAACACTGTATTGAACTAATCAGCATAAGCTGAACGAAGCCTAATTCTCTCGAGTTTCCTCAAAATTGGATCAGTGGTATCTCAGAAATCACATCTGACAGACATGCAAACAAACCAGCAGATGGACAGAGACAGACTTGAAGATCCCTCCACTTCATTGTGGGGACTCTATATTAAATTACTTTAACAATAAAGACAATATGGTAGACATAATGTAGCATGAGAGTGCATAATTAAAGAGTTTAAAAGTTTAGTTTTTAGCAAAGTTCAGCATTTAAGTAACGTTTGCTCAGAGATGTGAACAATGGATGAGCGGTTAGATACAGCTGCACAGTTTTGCCGGAGAAGCTGCCAAAAGAAGTTGAAAACATTTAATTAAATCAAACAAGCAAAGTTTCAGGCATCCTTCATTACAGGCTTTCAGTCGCTGTCCTAAGGAGGATGACTAATGCTGTTTATTGTCATATTTAAAAGAAAAAAAAGTAAGTGCCTTCACTTGATGTTCAAGGTGTCAAATAGTCCATGATTACACAGCATGTCAAGAATGAAAACCAGCAGGACTTGAAGTTCAAAGTAGGAAAAGCACAAAATGATCACAAACAAATAAAAGAAAAGATAGTCAATTAAGACTGAAAAGCTCGCTTACACTCCCACTCACTTTGAGATGCATAATCATCCTCAAAACTAAATACAGCTACATCATATCAGGTATATTATCAGGTATCATGAAGACAGAATGATTGCAGATTGATCCTCATCCAAACTCACCAAAACCAGATGTTTGTTAAAGAGACTGCAATCTCACTGTTATTCAGAGACACAATAAATCTCAGGTGGTTGCAAAATTGTGTATCAGTCAAAAATGCCTACGCCCAAAATTTCCTACGCACATGAATGAGAAAGTGGGTCAGAATTTTTCGGATGCTACCTGCTGAGTGTAAAAGAGGAAGAGATGTCATCATGCTTCTAGTTAGTTTGCTTCCAGTTCTAGAGTTTCTACATGTGCAGCAAGTTTGATGACACTCACAGACATCTGACAGCAATATGCTGTGAAACAGTGCAAACTGCATCATTATATTCACTGGTTATGAACTTGTTGGGTTCAGCAACTTTATATTATTGAAATCGTTGTACCTTTATTTGCTTGGTCTCTATATGTTTTAAATTTTATAAACAATGAATATCTTATAGTTTGTCATCAATGTATAGCATACACTGCCAATAAATTATTTATAACTTTTTATGCAACAATCAATTTTTTTTCAGAATTACAAACTGTGTCCAATGTGTCTTCTTATGTCTGCGGGAGTTGCACTGCTGGATTTCTTCCGCAAAAACTTCATGTATATTTTAATCTAATTTGTATACAGCTTTTAAATATCATCTCTTTAATTTATTGATTCATTTTATACATATTTATTTAATTCTAATAGTTCTTTATCTGTTTTCTAGCCTCTGATCATGTCTCTGTGCAGCAGTTCACAGCTGTGTATTCAACACGTGAGTAATTAGCTCGATGTAATCTGAGTACTGGCCCAGTTATGTTGTACCTTGTTGGTGGTAGAGCAGCAGTCGTCCTTTCTCCAGCACCAAAGTGAGGCTGTGGTCTCTTTGTCCCACCGCATGCAGCAGCGTTCCTGAGTTTTTCAGGGTTTTAAACTTCAGAGAGATGACCTCCATGGCTGCCCAGCTCGGCCT
The DNA here is from genome assembly GCA_034780835.1 of Ctenochaetus striatus. Classification (NCBI taxonomy): domain Eukaryota; kingdom Metazoa; phylum Chordata; class Actinopteri; order Acanthuriformes; family Acanthuridae; genus Ctenochaetus; species Ctenochaetus striatus. The sequence goes on from JAUZTA010000025.1 coordinate 5,805,767, forward strand.
CACACTCAGCCTGTAGGTCAGGCTGCTGCTGCCATCAAAGTTTGCCACATCAGAAGCTGGGGAACAAACAAATGTAGGAGGAAGAGCATAATTGTATAAACAACAGAGATGCACTTCAATAACAGTCTTATTAATATTGATTTCATACTATGTAACAGTTTAGTGCAAGATGAAAAGCTTAAATTTCTTGTGAGGTTCACAGAGAGACCAGTGGTGTCAATATGAGAGTAAAAACAGCTGTGAGCAAAGAAATCCTGATTCAAAACCATCAGATCTTTAATCTTTTTTTAACAACTCTTCATGGATCAGTCATAATTTATGCTAAAATTTAAACACAAGTGAAACCTAGTTTGTAGTCCAGCCACTTAGCGCTAGCTTTACAGTCTAAATATTTGCATACTCCCTTTTTCTTGTTCAGTAGCTTTAGGACTGGAGAATTTTTTTCACGCAATTCTGTAAGATGAATTTATGAGATGAATGACAGAGTGAATGATAGTTTATTTAGAAAAGCTGGAGTTGTAATGATGGAGGAGATGGATGAAGGTGACAGGGTTGAGTGGCTGAAGCCGACTGAGGCTGTTGATTGCTGGCTTGAGGATGGAATTGCCTGCTTATAGGATGAGGTGGAGATTAGGGTTAGGAGATTTGGAAGAAATCAGTAGGCACAGGAGGTGATAGTTAGTAATCAACCTGAGGATAAACACCAGACAAACTCTAGTATTCACAACACGGAGCAGCCAAGGGACTGACTACCACTAAATATAGCAGAACAATCTGGTGATGAGCAGGTGAGGAGACAGGGTTTTAAAACGGCGTGGTGATGAGATGATTGGAGACAAATGTGTGCCATCTGAGGGAAAGCCACACCCATACAACACACACACCAACAGACAGACACACATGAGAGAGAGGAAACAGCAAAAGAAAAGAAAAATACAAAGAAAATCCAGGGTCACCGCTGGGGCCCTGACACTATCTGACAGTTTCCCATCTGTTCTGTGTTAGCTTGTTTCAAATGTTCATTTAAATCTTTTCAGACACCACACAGAAATATTCTTAATCTCTATTTATATCTCAAATCTTGGATTAACTGTATTTTCATTACTGAGGAATATGTCATGTCCTGAAAGTTACCTTTTAATCATTCTTATTGAACATCACAGCGCCTCCATATGGTCAGTATAAACTTCACAAACACAATAATATAAACTTATTTTTACTTGTGCATGGCAGTGTTTTTATCGTTTGAAGGTACTGATTGTCTTTATTTATTTATCAACAATGTAGTTTCTGTTAATGACTGTAGAGAAGCAAATGAGAACAATGAGAGTATTCAAATGTTTATTACATTTTACTATAATTCATGTGGATCAATAAGACAAAAGTGAATGGGTTACCAGCAGGGCACAGCACCCTCCCACGTGCCAAATGTGGGCAGAATTCAATAGTGGCATGTCACGTAGCCACTTCGGTGGGTGGCATATGAACATATTTATAGGAAAAAACAATGCCTTTTGTTTTTTGCGTACATAAATCTACACAAAACAATGCAGAAGCAACAGTCTGGCAGGATGTAAACTTAATAGAACAAGTCCTTCCCGGCTTGAGGCATCATAATTCAACTCTGCCAGCAGCTCTAATGCTCTTTGTATCAGTGGTGATGATGACTGTCAAAGCTTTAGCAGCAAAATTTAATTTGGTTCAGTTTTACTTGATGAAAGTTTAAGGGACCGAAACAGCTTTAATAAACTGAGTGCAGAATTATTTGATATCTTCATCAAAAGTTTTTGTTTCAAAGCAGCTACAATAATCAGAATTTCTAGTCTGAACAAGACAAATTTAAATATCCAGATACATTACTTCACACTCGCATTCTACTTTTATAAGAATTAAAATAACGGATCATATACAGAAGGCGGACTTACTATATCGACATCCATAGATCTCCAGTCTGACTCCAATCCTCCCAGTAGGGTTCCAGTCCATGGGAATCAGGCGGAGGTAGCGGGCTACCACCGGCTGTTTAAGCTTGTATTGGACCACAGTGTCTGCATTACTGTTGCCCAGAAAAGCCTGAAACAAAAGACCAACATGGTGGCTTATCTTATTTTACATCCAACAATCCATGTTCTGCTGCTTGTTGCAGCAGTGAAGATCTGATGGAAAGCTGGTTGAACTAAATCGCTCTTTGAGCACCTCAGACAGGAACAGAGGATCCCATCTGGCACTTTGATGGTCATTATCAAGAGATTTACTGGGGGAATGCATTCTGTTTTGCAGTTTTGTGGACATCCTTGAAGATAAAATGTACAGCTTTCTATTTCCTTATCCTCTGTTCAGTCTCAGGTTTGTAATAAGTGCTCTTTAAAGGAAATAGATGCACTAGTTTTGTCGAAATTTACTTTTGGAGTGTGGAGGAATAACATCCCAACACTCCCTGATCCAGACACAATCATTCTGATTTTCGAACTTTGAGCTTACAGACACCATTGATCCAAATTGCTGATAACATCCCTCTTTCTCTCTCTTTCTGTCCAGAGATCAATACCTCTGGGATCCATTCTGTCTCCGTATCAGGCTTCTGTTAAAGAAACTAATGGTCTCTATTTTCCCAATCAAATGCCTGTGGAAATTCAGTAAATTCATTCTGTGGCTGACACACAATAAACACACGCAGAGCAACACGTGCATTAACATTAGCAAGGTGAAACAGAAGACAAAACAAGTTATATTTGTGGCTTGTGTGTGCGTGTGTTTGAGTGCACGTGCTCCGCTTGAGTCTGTCCTCCCTACTTGAGAGTGTGTGTCGTGTACTGATGTAGCTATGTGAGTGAAATTGGCTTTCCTGCCGCTGCATAATTGTGATCTCAGTGGTGTCTTCAGCGCTTTGAAGGGGCTGAGCTGACTGGGCAGCGAAGCGTTAAGCTCAACAAACAGCTCTGTATCCTGCTGAGGAGGCTGAGGAGAGTGGCATCTCATTTACTTCCCCGAACATGTTTTGAAATATGAGTTGCCTCTGACAAGACCTCAGTCAAGGAGAGAGAGGAGGGTGGAGAATGAGACAAGGAGGAGGAGGAGGAAAAATAAGGAGGACAGCATGAATAAGAGTCAGAGAACAGAACTACTGAAGCTCCTTTAACACGTTCCCATCCCACGTTATCAGGTATTGATGCCACTTTGGTAGCAGACCCTGGTGTTATTTAGTGCCTTTGTCCGACCCTTAAAGCCAAAAAAGGCTTGATTCTGACACAAAAGCCTTTCTACACATACAGTTTATTTAGTAAAACATACTGGTTAGGTTTAACACCAACAGTACTCAGTCAAGGTTTCAGATAAAAACTATGGTGTTAGTTTTTTGAAAAGATCTGCACATATTCAATTTTTTCCATTTGACATAATCTCATTAAGTTCCCACACCAAGACCATGTGGTTTGGTTCCAGAGGAGCATTGGTTTGATACTAACCCTAACCCAACGTTGCACATGAAACGTAATCTTAGTTTAGTGAAGATGGTGCACCTGAACAAAGAGGACAGTTTAATATTTCACTTTTCTCTGCTCCTTTTTTAAAAACCTCATTAGGCCTAATACAGTTAATACAACTATTTTTGTCTGTTTCTCTCCACTGCTCCTCTTTCTTTTAACACCCCAACAGGTGCTCATCTGCTACCTGGCGGGGTAAACAACACCCAAAAACCTGTAAATGAGATTCACATCAATGCTTTGTTGTTTCAGCATTGAATTCTTACTTCAAATTGCCCTTTCTAATGAACCCTTTTCTTTTTATGTTGTAATGGGACCGTCAATTAGGAATGCAAAGGCTTGTCACCCCCAGTGGCTTTGGAGCCACGCGGGGTTCAGTGTCTTTTCAGACAGCACTTCAACATGTGGACAAGACGAGGGTGGAGATCGAACTGCGGATGCTCTGATCCTTCTGAGTCACAGTACTCCCACAACTATACAGATGAAACCATCTGTAAAAACTTAAGACATTATTCTATGTAACAGTAAAGAAACAAGATATTAACTCATCAAAACAAACACTTTAGTGGAGGCACTGCTGATTGAGGAGTGTAGCAGTTTTAGATATAAGACTGAAATACCTATTAGAGTTCTTCTATTGACCTTGGTTTAACAGCAAGATATCGCTCATGTAAACACAGAAACACACCATCTATTAAGAAGTTATTGATAAAATCTTATCTGATTTCCTATCTGTGAAAAATGTCTTGAAGAATCAATCTCAGCAGCCTTTATGGTCTGACTCGAGCAGGATGTGGAGGGATGGTGATGGGCCATGGGAAGAATTCACTGTTCAAAAGATTTGGATTGTCAATACATCATGTATACCTGCAAATTTGTACTGTGAAAAAAGTTTGTATTTAATCTGGTCTCTGGCTTTTCTAAACTGCCTAATAAATCAAATAAGAAGGCTCAACTAAAAAAGATTTTTTGTGAGTGTGTCTAAAATCAAAGTAAAAACAACAACAAAAAAAATTCACAAATTTAACCACTCACTTTAAAGTTTAAAAAGGAAATCACTCTTTGTGGAACTGCTAACTTACAGACAGCACTTTAAAACATAACTTGAGTAAAAATATCTTACTAGAAAGGTGTGACGGCGGCTCCAGCAAAACTCTTTTGTCATGATGTCACAAGCTTAAAATGCCACACAGTGAATAACGATGCATTGTATGTGAAGTGATGTTTAATATATAAATTCTCAGTACTGAAAGAAACTAGCTGCTATGCTGTCAAATAAATATTCGAAGCTTGAAGAGCAACGGAAGAAAGAACCCGAGAAGTTGGTGAGAAGCAGTGACTTACACAGCTCTTTTTGCAGTCAAATCTCCTCCTTAACCGACACACTAAGCTGCCCTGACTAATAGATGGAGCTTTAAAAACACTTCGCGAGCTGATCCAAGTTTATCACTTGTCATGCTGAGTGTCAAAATCAACAAGTTTTTAAGCTACAAGAAGTCATACCCTGTTCTCTCTTTTGAGGGATGACTCCCGGCTTTACAGAGTTTGTAGCCTTCACTGTGAGAAAATCGTATCCTGTCAAATGGGAATCAAAAGCTGTTCTCAGAGCTGCTACTGTAACAAGGAGGGTGTACCGACTTCCATGAAGGCGGGATGAGTTGCTTGACTGCCTCTGAATATGCATGGCTTCCTATCATTGTGACAAACTGTACAGTAGTTTGCTGGGTAATGATCAGTCATTTTGCTGTCGAGCATTCTCTCTCTCTTTAATGGAACATGGATTTGGTACTTCATTTAAAAGATGCTACAAAATGCTGGAAAATAATGATTTTGGGAGTGAGAAGGAAACACTGGGGAACATGTGAAGCAACCAGAGTACTGAAGAAAAGCCTCAGCTCTGCTCTGCAGTGGCATCAGTGGTAGTGCAGCATCAGCTGTGTTACGGAATATTTAAGTCACAACATGCATGTCAGATGACACTTTTAACAAGACTAGCTAACAGCGAAGCCGGAAACTGCTCTATCGGTGACTTGCTCGGAGTTTGTTGATGGACACACTCTCCACCGCAGGAATCAAAGCTGTGACTTCTTGTATGTCAGGCTGACTTCTGAACAACAGCGCCAGCCTCCTGTCAGCAGAGTTTGAACTGTTTGACAGCAGCTCCATGAGCCGACAGAGCCCCGCCCAGGTTCCTTTCATTGTTCCATGCATTATTAATACAGATTTAAAGGCTCCTGGTGTGCACGCCTGACGCTGCAGGTAGTACCAGTCCCCAAAGAGATGGAAATTATGTCTGTGACAGTGAGGCCAAGTTTATTTTAATTTCAATGAACCTGAGTTCAGAGCTGCACTCCCTCCCACACTGTCTTCAAAGCTGGAATACTGGCCTACATAATGTTGGTATAATTAATCTTTTTCAGCCCAAAACCAAACTGCTTTGTGGAAACTTAAAATTATAAGCAATGGGTGATCTGACCCAGCGTACACTTTATTTGCTTTTTCATACATGTCGTTGTTTTTGTTCTATAACTTCTTTCATAGCAATAAACCATCAGCTCTACAAATTAAAGTGCAGAGAGATTTAGCAAGGATTTTTTTTTATTTATTCCTTTTTTTATTACAAGACAACAAGATTTGCTGATGCAATTAGCTTCATTGACCAATAGTATTTTATAGTCTTTAACTGACCAAGTTTTCCAGCCAACCAGCAAGTTTTTATTCTATTTTTACTATTAAAACATCCTTTTGCTTTCTTAACATTCTGCGGAATAACACTCTACAGTCTGATTTTCATCAAAGAGAAAAGAAATTCAGATCATGTGATGTAAAAAAAAAATGCTTCTTTTTTGTTATTTAATTACCGAGTTTGGTTTCCAAATGCCATTCACATAACAGGCAACCCTGACCAGCACAACTCATGTTGGACAACAACTAATATTAAAATGCTGCCTGGATTATCCTGACATAAACACTGGAGCAAGACCACCCTCTTTTAAAAATCTTAAGCAAGCGTTGTGTTGCTTAAGTTGTTAAAGAAGGAAGGATAAAACTGAGATACAGTGTCAGGGAACATTTTACATTACTTTTGATTTATATTTGCTGTTGCAAATAAGTTTTGCTTTTGGTTTATGTATGAATTACCCCGAAGCTGTCCTCTTGCCGGTGTTGTCTCCAGTTGTGTCCTGTGTCGCTGAACATCAACAGGTAACCTGTCAGCCAATCGGAGCTGCCATAGCGTCCCTGAGTGGCAACAGCAGTGATTTGGGTCCGCCTCCCCAGATCCACCTCCAGCCACTGATATCTGTCTGAGACGAGAGGAGACCAACCCCCAGCTCCTGCACAGGGGACAGAGACAGAGAGTATGTATGTTTAAATGACGAGCATCACTTTAACCTCACATGACAATGTGTGTGTGCTGAAGTGTGCATCTGAGTGTGTGATGGAGCAGAGGAGAGATACAGAGGCTGGCTAAGGTGACAGAGCAGAGAGTGAGAAAGGAGAGACAAATTGAAGAACTGAAATGTGATTCATTATGATTTAATCTACTCGAAATGAAACTTTACAATTGTGAATTTATAGTCCAGAGTTGATGCTTCGTGCTGCGATTTTAAAGCCGGCCAACAGTAAATCTCCCAGTTTGGATGTGACTGCAAACTACTTGTTTATATGCTTGAGTAACGTCCATAGATTAGTGGTGAGAAGTTTATGGATGACAGGAATGCCAAAGAGAGGAGTTAAGATACTGGAAATGTATCCCATCCTAGCTAATGCTCTGCTTTTAGGGTTATTAGCAGTCAGCACATTCAAGAGAAAATCCAGCTTTTAAAGCTAAATGTTGCAAAATACAGTATAAACATAGTTTATCCCACTTCTAGCCCTGATTTAAGTCCCCTTTTTAGAATTAAAACCCTACAATATGTCAGACTCTTCTCCTGGTTACATGATGATAGATAATAAATCCTCATAATCAAGAACATTAAGTGCGACATCTCTGAGTAACAAACACTTGATGGAAATGAGTAGATCTCGGGTGGTATTGAGAGCAACTCCACGACTCTCCACAACTGTTAAGATGTTTCCTGCCTTTTAATGTATCTGCTGTGAGGTGACCAAGGTGACAGCGCTCTGACGGTGAGTGGAATGTAAGAAATCATTTAACAGTTTGCTCGTTCACTAAACAGCTCTGATGCGACCTGAATCACTGAGCTGAAGTGTTTGTCTTTTCAGCAGTGATTGTGCAGAGTTGATGTCCCGCTTATGTTTTTCAGGGTAACATGTTCCCATCCAGTCCTGGCAACAGCTGTTGCAGCAGCTGGAGGGGACATCCAGGGATGTATGAGATTAATTCACACTGTGTTCACTGTACAGCCCTGTGGGATTGCTGTCAAAATATAATTTATGGTGAAAATTCTTCAGTTTTGATGCTATTGTGTAAATTAAAAAGCTTTTAAAAGGAACAGGGTGACTGGTTAGTTTTGGCATTTTATTCTCATTTTAAAATGCCTAAATGGTAGTAATATACATGTTTACTATGATTTCTACTGATAGGAGTAAAGTAGGAAACTGGTATGCTTCTGTTTTAAAAACATACTAACTATTATAATAAGTCCTTATAAGAAAAGCATATTGACATACAGCATTTGGCTCCATCACTACCTTTTAATTAACTTGGGCTTTTAAAAAAGCAAAAAGTTGAAAAATTCAACTTTCAAGCAACATCATACTCACATTTCTTTAATTTAAAGGTCGGTTAATGCAAAATGTTCAGTCCTCCAAGTTTTCATGGTTATTGTCATTAAAAAACAGAATTATGTGACTTTCCTACACAGATCAACAAAAAAAAAACAGATTTTACATAGTTACACTTATTAAAAAATTATAATACAACATATTTGACCACATAAATGATCAAAATACCTAATCAGTATTTGGAGGGTGCTCCTTTATGATGAGTTTTAATCAGGTTTGCACATCTCAACACTAAAATATTTTTGCAAAATATTTCTTATATGTTAGTGTTTTGCATAAAATCATTTATTTTCTGTTGCATTGTCTGAAAAAAGCAACAGTGTGTGTTTGTTGAGGAGAAAAGTGTTTTTTCTGACGTCAAAAACTGTGAGGAAGCTGACAGATTTCAAACTTTGTTAATTATACATCAGGGCATTCATCAGTTGACTGGTTTTCTTTTTTTTTTACGGGAGCAAACGTGTCAGACTGATTTCAGCTGATTTGATTAGGTTCACAGCCATGAAACTGTCTTTCCTGACTGAAAACACTGTTGAACAAATACCAAGGATAAAGCAGGTTTCATGAAATGAAAATTTCATTCATTTGTTAAAAAAAAGATGACAAAAACCAGCAGTCTATTAAAGGGCGAGAAAAGTGGAGTCCGTTCCTGTAATCAAAGAGGAGGACAGAAGAATTTTTTTCTTTACTTTGCAAGAAGTACTTTTTAAAATATGATTTCTGACTTGATTTGTTATCATTTTACTCCTTTTAATCATTCAGAATAATCCGATAATTCCCTGATTTTTAATGAAAGAGGCTCAATAAGCTCCAATATCTTGCTTGTGTCAAGTTAAAGTACAAAGCTCAAATTTCTAATTTAATCTTTTGGCAGAACGATCCTCCTGGGAATTGAAATAAATGGACATGGTATTTCAAAGTGATGGCTCAGCAAAAAGCCAAGCCAGCGAGAAAAACAGCTTGTTTTGAAAGAAGAAAGGTCTCTGTTTTTTATTAATCTCACTGAGCAATCCAGTGCAGATCCAAACGGGAGATAAACAAGAAACCCTCATGACTTTACTGAACTTCACCCTGCCTCCATCAGACTCTGCACTGGCAGGGTGTGTTTTTGCTCAGAGAGACTGAACCTGTTGCAGAGAGAAAAGGAGAGACAGCAGAGTTGGTCTCACCCAGCTGCAGTTTCATTTCAACTCTGGATGCTGCTGGCATCGCCCTGGAGTGTGTTAATGTGTGCGTGTATGTGTGTCTGTGTGTCAATGTGTGTGTGTGTATGTGTGTGTGTGTGTGTGTGCATTTTTAAGAGAAAGTACTGAGTCAGGGAAAAACAAATCCATGGTGCCCAAACAGCAGATGGAGGGATTTCTCCCCTACAGAGCCTGCACACAGACACAGACACACATACACAAACGCACACACACACACACACAAATGCACACATGCATAATAAAATAGCCAATCTTAAGAGCATGTGAAACTGTGTTGCCTGGGTGATGTCATGCTGACATGAGGCCAATACATATCATCACTTTGAAGACGCAGCCTGAGGTGGACACATCTCGTCTCATTACAGGGCCACTTACTGCCTAAACAGCACAAGATTACAGTTGTAACGCATTCAACAGAACGCTTTCATGACTGTTTCACATTTGTGCTGCTGGGTAGATGATTTTTTTTTTTTTTTTTTTTATCAATAAAGCCTCATCAGGCAACAGTTGTTAGTCATTCAGAGATAAAGTGAAATATCTCAATGACTAGATTTTTTTCACATTTTCCCAGCATACATTTGAATTTATTTGAAAAGGAGCATAAAGGCTTAGTTGGCCATAAACGGAATATTTTTGGGGGTTGGCACTATTTATCACACAGAAAAAAGACCAATGTAAAGACTACAGAACATGTCTGCTGTTTCCACACTCAAGAATAGTTAACATTTTTTCCTGACTTCTCACAGCAGCAGCCTACTCTTTATTTTTGGCCCTGTAATATTTTTGTGAAGTATGTTTATACTGAAATTAGTGATGGCTGCTTTAGTTTCAGGGGTCTGGTAATGTGTTTGCTCTGTCTTGGCTTTGAGGGACAACAAGTCGCCACTCCAAATCCATCTCATACCAACAATTAGCAGGCACCCCTTGGCATGGGGCGCCCTTCTAGCATCTGTGTGCGATGAACTGGGCTTTAAACCTACTCCAATGTGGGGCCATCTGCAGCAGTATGAGACGCTCATGAGACGGCTCCAACCAAACAAGTAAAACAGTTAAAAAAAACAGACCAAGGATCTTTATTTCATTAGGTTCGGTGAAGTTAGAATACAACAATCTTCATATAACCCTAGACAAATATTTTGTTGCCTAAAACTTGGCAAGTACATGCGGTTCCTGAACTGCTTCAAAAAGCTAAAATTAAAAAAGCAACTGAAAATCTCATTTAAAAGTCAAAAATCTAATTTCAGATGACGTTTACACTGACATGAGTTCTTTCTGTTACAGTAAAGCACCATTAACTTCCAATTAAAACCAAATGTATGGATAGGAAGTGGATTTGGATCCAGTGTGTTGAATTAAGTAAGTCTGAGGTCATCTTCTCTCCTCCACCAGCTGTTTCAGTGCTGTGGTGTTTGCTTGTTAGGGCAGCAGCCAAAGGCCAGAACTAATAAGTACTTCAGTAACAGACGTGAACACTGACAGCACAACAGGAGAGAGCTGACACACTGACCTTTACTCATTACTGCTGGATTGGAGAGGAGAGGAGTGTAGACAAACAGACAAAGGAATTGAAGACAGTGAAAGAGTGTTGGAGAGAGTGAGGCTGCTAAGCTGACATCTACAGCATGGCAGAAGAGGAATTAGGAAGAGAAGGAGAGGGATGGAAATAGAGAGAGAGAGAGAGAGAGAGAGAGAGTCTGCTTATCAGGAAAGAAAAGCAGAGAGGACCTAAATGAGGGAGAGGAGAGGAGAGTGTGTGTACGCCAATCTGTATAGAAAACATTATTCACTTAATCCACATCACTTGTCTCATTACTAAAACAATGATTTCTGTCATGCAGGCCTGTCAACAGCCATCAAGAAAATCTCCTTCGTTTTTCTACCCAACTGACTGCAACGACACCAGGGCTTTGTCCCCACTCCGGAACGTAATTGAGGTTAAAAACAGGTCACAAACATTGCATCGCCGCTCAGCTGGACCTTCAAATTTGCACATTACCACAATGAATTAACCAATCAGAAGGCCATGACTTCAGGGGTCCACCTCATCAGAGGACCAGCTGACCAAACACCTTCGGGGGCAGCGCTTGTTGAAGGTTAGAGAAGAGAGCTCGAGGCTTCATCAAATCAGATGGAAAGTGTGAGAGTGTGAGTATTACTCCTTCACACACTTATAATAAACCATTTAGCTGTCCTTAAGCAGGGCCCTTGACCCCTCACCAAGAGCTGCTGAATGTTAAACAGCGCATATCACTGGCACAAGTGTGCAGTAGATCATTTCAGCCGCATGAAAACACTTGGGTATGTCTCACTTGAACAGACATTCTTGTTCCCGAGAAAGCATGATATTTGAATGTTTTGCCAAATATGATTAGCAAGACTCATAATAGTGCCTGGATTATGTTCATAAGCAACCAGCACCCAAAAGAGACAATTTAGACAAACAGCCAGTTTTCTCCTGTGGGCCCTTTATTTAAACTTCCAAAGAATTGAAATAAAGATTTTTTTTTTTTTCAACAAAATTAGAGAAAATTAAAGGATAGATTATTGAATTACTTTATATACATTTTATGAGAGACTGGTTTTGATTTTTATGCAGGATTTACAATACCTACTAGTTCTGATTTTCTTGTATATAAAAAAACAGTATACATGCAATACATTTGTGATTTAGTCTATAGAGCCATAGCATTAAAGTTCAACTTATTTAAACTTTTGTGTACAAAGGACTATTATGATGCCTTTGCAACACTGTTAGTCTCAATTTGAAAGTACTGTGAAATTTCAGCAAACAATATGACAGCATCAAAACAGCCTCAGACATTATATAGCTCTAAGACTGCATTTGAATTTTGTTTTGTTCATTCTAGAGAACAACAATCCTGCTCCAAATCTTCCAGACACAACAAATCAATGCAGACTGATTACTCTAGGACAGTAAAGTAGATATTATATGAAACTGGCTGACAATAATTAAATTAAGGTACGAAAAAAGTTGAGAGAGATGATGTGTGAGGTGACAGTAAAAAAATAAAGTGCACATGATTTACAGGTGGCTTAGGGTAAAACATGAGTGAATTGTGGCTCATGTGCATGTTGCAGTGCTGCATACTGATCAGTGAAAACCTTCCTTAAAACACAAAATTAATTTTAAAGCATTGCAGCAGAAAAATCCACTGCTTCACAGTCTCTTTTTTCCTGAACAAAGTTAGAATTATAGAAATTATTCATTATGCTGTCTGTTGTTGAAGCAGATATTCTTTGCAAGTGTGGAAAAACATCATTAATTAAAAAATACAAATAAGTATATATTTTAACTTAGCAGACGTGTTTATTCAGAATTCATTTTTATTTATGTTGATGAAGTGCACTGCAGGTGGCCAAACAGTTTTGCAAATACAAATTTGCTGTTGAAAATTAGTATTGACTGTAATTTTTTTAGACAGGATTGTAAATAATGACCAAAAAATAGACTTATTGGTGAGTAATGTGAAAAAGTTAAATAGTTTTTTAGTTTAAAAATTTTTGTGAAACTGCTATTAAATGGTCACATAGATTGTTGTTTTTGGTAACAATATAGTAACAGTTTACTATTAGATACTAGATATGTTGCCCTTATACCCTTTTATTTCTTTTGAGAAAAAGGGGTCAACAAAAATCTAAAATGTTATATGTTGTTGAGTTATTTTTTGTTATGTGACACATTTGTCACTTTGTGCTACAAGCACATTTTAATCAATTTCATGTTGTAATAATTTTACATCTGATTTTGAACCAAAAGGTCTCTCCAACCACAAGCTTTGGGATGTGACCCTCTCGTTTGTTTTAGGATGTGCTGTTTGATGGGATCTAGAATAAGTCACATGGTTTTGTAAAAGAGACAGATTTAAAAGTAAATCTAGTACACAGTATTGAATGCAAAGTGTTTAGTAATTAGAGCATATTCATTCAAAGGCCAACAAAAGCAAATGGTTTTCATACTGAAGGTCACAGTGCTGATCTGTTGAGTGTACATGGGATCATGGTGTCCATGCTCTCATTTACTTAAGTTTTCCAACAAGTCCCTTCAGAATAATGTTGCAGTCCTCTAAAAAAGTAAAAATGTGTCATTGCTGCAAATCAGACATGGATTTTATTTAGGCTAGCATGAACGCATCAAAGGGAATGTTATTTTGGATGCTTCCTCCTGACACAGTGTTAGGATACAGGCCAAGGACGAGTGGTGTCAAGACTGGATTAGGACTTTTTTATGGTGGCAGGAGATGGAACAGAAACACAGAGATAACAAGTTCAGTTGCTGCAGCAGCCAGTTCATGACCATCAGAAAGCGCAAGTTTTTCCAAGTGTCCTTGATTCTCTCCAGATAAGAGTATCCAGAGACACGTCATCACGACCGACACCATTTAAGATCAAAAAAGAATCCACATCCATAAAACCAACCGGGAAACCTCCATATGTCAGTGGAATTAGTTCAAATGTGGAGCAGAGTTTTAGAGAAAACCTTGTATGTTTCAACATATCATTCAGTGATCCAAGTTAAAAGACAAGAACAAAATCCGACCAAAGAATCAAGTGTAGGATATTGTAAGTCTTCTAAACTCTTGGATAAATAGCACATATATACATGTATATAATGCAACTACTACCAACTATGAATTGGTGGCATTTTCAGTGGTCTGACTTGTCTTGATAAGGTGCAACAAGAAGTGACTGTGTAATAATCCTAGAAAAGAAGGACTTAGAATGAGCAAAAACTAGCCTCAGGTCCAAGATGTTAAGCCATCTGCAGGGTTTTAGTGCTATAATAAATTACCCAACATATTCTGCTTTCAGTGTTTTTTCTTCCTTGGGGGTTAAAGATACTCAATTTCTTGGCTGGATGCAATCAAGCACTTCTGCAACAGGCTGCTGAAGTGTCTATTTTCTACATGATGCTGTGAAGCACAAAGCCAGTTGCAAAAGTTTTAGAATTTTTGCCCAGTATAACATACTATAGACGTTCACTATGTGAGGTGAGATATTGCTAAATTACAATCACCTTGCACCACAGGTGTCAGACTAGCTGACAACATTAACCAATTATGGTACAAGTCACTCTGTGACAGGAATCATGAGAGTGGCTTAAAGAGCTAATAAATGTGTGTAGAATTGATTGTATATTGTATGACCCACTCTTAATTGATCATTGGCATATGGAAATGAAGCTTACTAATATTGCTGGTTTGATATATTGCTAAATATTTGTCTATTCTGCAAATCATTAAATGATGCAACGGTTAAAACTTCATTCATCTTTTCCCTTTCACTTTTACAATAATATTACTAACTCTGATACAAACACATCTCATTTAATATATACTTTTTAACCCTGATAAAACTTTTGGCAGTTATAGTTTGTAATACTGTGGTGACTTCCTGTTTACACAGCAAATGGCCTTCAAATGGGTGGCAAAACAAGTTTCCAAGCAACTGACTTACAAACTACCATAAAGTCTTAAACAGCTGTTGCATTTGTTAAGTTTTAATTGTGCAACCATATTGAGTGAATTGCTAGTTTGACATTAGCTATTGGTGTATTTGACTTTAGACCAGATTTTATATTGGATTTACGAGTGGAGCGATCCAATTCTGTTCCTATGGCCCCAGTCTGTTCTTTAAGTAATGTAGGCTGGACCACAGTCAGACCCTTAAAGCTATCAGGCACCCTCTGTAACACCACACCTACAGTTGCACGAGTCTCTCCTGGAGAAGGAGCCCTCTCCACAGGGAGAATTAACTTCAGCCTCTGTCCGTCTCAATAAGACAGTAAAAGAACACAACATCCAGCACATTATTTCTTTCCGTTCTGTTCTAATTCCAATCTCTACCGTGTTAGTGTCGACTGGGAAATAAAGGCTGACACAACGCTTGTCAGGGCAATGGCTTCACTAGAAGGAGCCGATGTGTGCAGCAAATAAAAGTAATGTTTGGTTAGTACTGAACACAGGGCCGGGTGAAGGAAAGGTTAAGACACTAAAGGGGACAGATGGGAAAAAACAGGACAGATGGGAAAGAGGATACAAGTCGTTACAAGAGGAGAAATCTCCCAAAGGTAGCAGGTCTCTGAAAGAGAGGCAATAAGACACAGACAGCCAAGCAGAGTGATGGACAGTAATACCAGGTCAAGATCCATGAATGCATCCGTGTGGGCTGAGGGGAATTTGAATAGCTTTAAAGCTGATTTGAGTCCAAGACTCATACGGTTGCAGTGGATTTTAAGTGGCGTTTATGGTGGGGTTTTTTTGACAACATGAGAAATAATTTGGCACTAC
>JAUZTA010000025.1:5822759-5844311 GCA_034780835.1 Ctenochaetus striatus
CAGACACATTAACAAATAAAAACTTACAAAGTACCAGAGCAAACAAACAGCCATGTTAACATTCTCAGATATAGGAGGCAACAAATCAAAACAGGAGGCCCTAAATGGAGCAGCTAGCAAGTTACTGGAACATATATGTGACGTATTGTCTATTGTAAAGACCTTGCAAAGAGATATAGCAGTGAAACTAGTTTTAGGGGTCTTTGCCAACTTCAGCTAAGTAAAGTAAGGACCGGCCCCTGGAGATACTGGCTTTATATGTGGCAAAGCGGATGCCAGTGTTATATAGAAACAACAGTTTATTTAAAGAGCAGGAATGTGTTTTTCAAAAAGATTGTACGACAAAATGTGAAAATGTAAAGCAAAAGTAAGCCCAGTGCTAATTAGCATCTGCTTTTCTGACAGTAAATTACACCAGCTTGACTTGGAAACAAAGATAAAGACTTCTTGAAGAATTAAATACTGATCAGGAAGTCAGACAAAAGATCCATTCACCTTGCACTGATAGCTCCTTCTAAATATTAATTAACAAAGAAATGTGAGAGATCCCTGCCAGGCACTGTGAGACGTTTGTTAAATTCCTTTCTTCAGTTTTTTTGTTTTTTTTTAATCAAGCATGTGTTAAAGTTTGTTGGATGTCTCTCATTGTTTGCAAAATCAGAATAATCATGTGCACATTTCCCTTTTTCCATATGTGCACTTAATGAAGCTATAATCAATCATTATTGCAATCACAGTATATCAAGTGACAATATGAAAACAAGACAATGCAAAAGAAAACTGTTTGCAGTGGTAAACCCACAAATATTTATCCCCTGATTCAGCAGCAAGTTAAATGAGACATTTGGACAGATAGAATAAATAGGCTTTGTAGTCATAGCATGAAAATCTCAGACACCGGGTTTTTTAAGGGGCTGTCATGGTTGTAGAACTCAGCTATAACTTAACTAATTGAGGAAAAGAAAGAAAGCCAGGAGGAGAGCTGCATTTTCTGGGGGAATCAAGCAATATTTACCCTTATAATTAGATTTGTGGAGAGAGTGACTACCTCAGATAAGAGGATTTGAGTGGATGAGCTGTGGAATTTAAACAGATATGATGTTTAAGAGCAGCATTATATGGGCACCTAGAGAGGTAAGCGGGGCCACATAAACATTACACAAAGATCAATACCTCATATGGTTCCCTACACACACTTAATTTCAACCCAGAGCCTCTTCTAATGTTTAAATCCCCTTTTAAAATCTAAATTAGTCTTACAGAAAATGATTACTGCAGATTGATGAAGTGGCCCAAACCTGTTTCAGCGTAATTACAGCGGTTCTAATGTGCAATTATCAGTATGGCCCTCTGAAAGACAGAGAACGTTTAGATGTTAAATACTGCCATTAACATTTGCCTATAAATGTTAAATGTAGTCATTAACATTTGGCTATAAGGCTGAGTTAAAATTACAATTACAGCAAACCAGACTCTACATGGAGTACAACAAGAGAGTGGCAGGTCAGGACGGGGATATAAAATATGGGTATTAATGATAAAAAGACAGAGTAAAGGTGATAGTGGAAGGAGAGTGCGAGGGAAAAAAGGGAGAGAGGGAAAGGAAAGAAAAAAAGGAAAAGTTTTTGGAGAAAAAAGGGGCACATGAGCAACTAATTGGAGGACAATAATAGGAAGAGTCAGACATCTAACAAGTTGTGCCTTTGAGAAGAGGTTTCACATCCTGTCAATAGGCTTTACTGACGTCTTTACTTGTGATCACAGAGATCTGTGTGAGTGCTACATTTCACAAACATACCACAAGTTTTAGATAATCATCTCTGCGTCTCTGTGTCTCTGCATGCTGAAATTTGCTCTATAATGAAAAGTGCCTAATTAATCCTCCTTCAAATTTTACTTTTATGTAGGTTGATATCAGCAACAACAGAGTCAAGAGTGAGTTTGCGGACCCACTCAGTTGAATCATTGATCCTATGAACATGGCCACTATGAGGTGTAATCAAAAACTTCCAGCACTGTTCCTGCTGCAAAAAAAAAAAAAAAAACAAGTCAGAGTGCAGCAAAGAGACCAAACTTCACTTTTGGGGGAACAGAGAGAAGTAACAGGGAGCCAAAACTGGCCAGAAGGGGTAGTGGGGACTGATGACTGTGTTGTTTCAGGCGAGGAACTTGTTGGTTTCCAATGTGCTTTGGGAAAGGACGCTGTCATGATGTAGAGCCTGATTGCCAGGGCACCACGGTTCAGTTTGTTTTGAGCCAAATATTTTCTTCCAGGAGCCTCAGAGAGTCACAGTAGTACTCGGCATTACCAGTCCAACCCTGGGGCTACATTTGTACCTAACAAGAAGAGCCCAGGAAGTTTCTGATCACACTTTGTGCTTGCCACAAAGCAAGGTACCTATAGGAGGCATGACAAACCGGGGTGTGACAACTGGTGGACTGGTGATATATTTTCAGAGCGACCCCAATTTGAAGCATCAGTTGCCCCATGTGTCAATGCACCAGGGGGCAGAGGGGCCCTGCGTCAGAGCACCACTGCAGACCCCTTCCTGCTAAAAACTTTATACTGCACCCTTGCAATAGAAGAGAAGGTTGTATTAAGATCACTTGTTGCTAATCTATTAACCTGTGCTGTGTCTTTTTGTGTATTGAAACCATGTTGTCACTGTTCAGAAGATTTTTAGCATGATTGATCTCATTATTTTAACTTTTAAGTATTGGAATAATTAAGAACAGGAGAGGTGATTGTTCAAGCTAACAAGGGTTTGATACTTCATTCTACACTGTAATTACTTTTTCCTGCCATTTGTCCATTTTGAGTTGCCATTGATGGGATGAGATTTTTTTGTCCCACAAACTCATAACATTGTGATTTTGTGTCTGCTTTTATTGGCTTGGTTTCTAAGAATGCATACTTAAGTCACGTATGTCAATATAAGCAGCATTATTATTCCACTTTAGAGCTGCTTTTGATCAAATGCAAGGTTTTACAGAAATAAACAGTTGCTCAACTTAGACTACTCCTGCTTATGTTCAGCAAAAGCTTATATAAAAAGTGATTTTTCTTTGTTGCTGAAGAAAAGTGTGCTTGCCTGTTGCAAAAATTCATCTGTCTGCTCAGACTATCAGCTTGGAGTTTATGCCTCCCTGGCCTCTAAACCAGAGCCGTCTGCTAAAGCCCCCAGCCAAGTTCCATGTCAAGCCCCCCGTTTCTGGTCTCAACTCAACTTGATGACATGTTAATTATCCACTTTGCACATTACAATCCATCTGGGAAATGTAAGACTAAATGCTAGTGTGGGTCAGTTGCTTTCCTGTAGTTGTTGTTGGCCATGTTCGGTGTCCAGACATTGCAGGGCACGACACTGGAAGTGGAGGCAGCACCCAGATGGTATTAAACCACCGGTGTGAACAGTCTTGTCAATGCCAGCCCCCATAAGGGCTGCCCAGCCAGGACTGGACCAACTGGCATCAGCAAGAGCCAAGGAAGCATGTGGGCGTTTTGTAACTTCTACATCCTGGCCAGCAACTTGACCTCTGGTAGAGATTTTTTTGAGTCTGTTATAACTTTGCGGTGGGCAGGTTACTTCAGCTGACTCTATCCATCAGTTTTACTTTTTGCTGCCTCCTTTTTCACCGGTAAGGGATGAAAGTGATGACTAAACCTTGAGAGTATCAGGTGAACAAGTTAGTGATCTTCAGTCCAGAATCCTGAGATATTCAACAAACTCAATCTCCAAATGAAAGGATGATTTTTTTTAAATGTCCCTCAGACAACACATATATTTAACACACATTGAAGGCTTTTCTAGTCTCCGAAATAGCTCGAGCTTTATCCCAAACCTGCTCCGACCGAATTCATACATTGCACAGTGGCATACATATGCCATTGTTTAATGTGGGCAAAAAGTTTAGACCATGGCACCTTTTCTAAGCATATTTTTTTATGTTTAATGTTTAAGCTGTATAACTAATTTCAGATTTAATGGTATGATATGATAGGGTACCATGATCTGAGTGATTGCACTCCACGTCATCCATTAATTCTTGATAATGGACAGCTCATCGGTATTATCCCTTATGTTATGAGGAGACTTAACATTGCTGTGATTTCTTCAAGAAAGAGTTTCTGGCTACAAACAATACAAAACAATAAAGGTTGCAGGCATTAAATGAGACATGTGAGTCTGCTGTTGGACACAGCAGGCAGAGCGAGAAAACCATCAGCAGGTCTGAGGTCTGTATGGCAGGGATGAGAGACAGATCGTGCATAGATGATGTTGGGAACATACAACACTACAGAGAATGCACTCTTGTATATATATATTAGCTATTCATCTTTCACAAACAGCCTAAACCTGTCATTAACCTATTAGCCAAGTAGTGTTTAGTCTGATTGTCAGCTTAGACTCATTTATCTCAGACTGTGTTGACAGCTGAGAGGAATCTGCACATCTGCACACTCTGATAACTCACAAAAATCTTTCCATCATTTTTTCTGACCATCTCTATGTTTCTAACAGCTGAGGTCATGAAAAACTCTTGGGCTGGAAAACATTTTGAGACAAGCAATATGACAAAAATGACTGGTGACTATGAGTTTCCATTTCATTAGCTGCAGCACAAGTGAATATAGTAATTTTTTCTTCTTTTTGATGCATATGAAAGCATAATACAGAATTAAATGGTGCCAATTTTTAATGTGTTGAAACATAACTAAAAAGCTCAAAAAAAAGTAAAAATGATAAGACAAAATTTGAAGCAATCTTGTGCTGTGGCACCGGCTTTGGAAACCACGGCTGCAGACTTCTGGAAGGAGTCCAGCTGTATGATTGGCTTTTTGTTTCAGCTCTGTCTACAGACCCAAGAAATGAGGATAACGATCCTCTTTCATAGTAATTTGTTGCATTGCGTTGGAAGGGGTTTCAAGGGAAAAAAAAAAGCTTTACAGTCTTGAAATTAAACTTTTTCAGAAAGCAACATTCTGCTGGTTGATCTCCAATTTGCTTGAAGCTGGTAAACTTATCCCTACAGTAGAGGTAAAAGAGAAAGAAATGCTTAACTCTTTGATGGTTCTCTGCTTTGGCACCGCAGTCAGTCACAAAGCTGTGTAAATGAGGAAAATTACAAAATGTTCTCTTACAAAAGGTAAAAACATACCGTAATAGCTCCTCAAAAAAACCCACATCAGCATCTAGTAGAGAGCTACCTCTTGAATTTTTATTGGGAAAATCACAACTTGGATTTACACCCCTATTGAGAAGAGGTGGCCCTGTGGATAGTTTGTCATGTGCTGGTATAAAATAACTCAATTCATTTCTGCACACAATACAAATGGTTGGAAGTAACTACTGCCTACCTACCCATCCATCAATCCACCCATCCATTCATCCATCCGTCTTTGTCTTTATCTCAGTGTCCCTCTCGCTCTCCTCATTGCCTCCACAGAGGTATCTCTCAGGCTGTGTTTTGCCTTTGATGTTTTGTGCTCTGCGCCCTGTTGAGAGCCTCAAAGACTCTCCCCTCTACTCAGGGGAAAATGCACCAGTGCAGCCAACACATTCTCATTTGCAGCTCATCATATACCGACAATTTTGTCACGCCCCTCCGCGTCTCAAAGAGACAGACTTAAGTAATTGTGTGAGAAATTACACGACCTTCCTGCCAAAAAGCCTTTCCAAACACGTGGTCAACTTTCTGGAACTAGTGCAGTGTATTAGGTTTGAGCACCAAAACTAATTTGTTAGGTTTAGGTGAAAGAATGGTGCTTTTCTACTTTAAGTTTCACTTTTCTCTTTGCACTGGTCTCAACTCTTGAATCCCCGTCCCCTGGGTCCTCCACTGCATCCCATACACACACTAAAGGGTACCTTGTGCATCTGTATGAGATGCCCAGGGGCGAGCTGGGAATGAACAGAATAATACACATCTCAGAAAAAACACTGAGATTCAGTCTCAGGACATTGCTTATTTTTTTAAGCCTGTTCCCCAACATTTCACTGACTTGAAGGTGCTTCTTGACAGCTGACCGGCTGCACAAAGTTTAAAGCTGCACAAGGCTAAAGTTTTTATGAATAGCTGGCCCCCAAATCTCAACACCACCACCACTGCTTATGTTTGAAAAACAACTGTGAAGAAAAAGAAAAGGTCACAGCTTTAATAGAAAAGGGTAGAGAGGATTCTCAACAAGAATGGGCGATATGGACCAAAAGTCCAAAAAAAAGAATGTGTTCGCTGAACATCCTTATTTTTGTGGTGAATAGTGAACTGAATGTATTCATATACTGTTAATGAAATAGAACTGAGAAGGATGAAGCAAAGAAATTGAACCGAGGGCAGTTTGTTGAGGACTTCATGGTGCACAAGGCTTAGAGAGTGACATTTAGACAGGTGAGAACAAAAACTGCAGGGATATCAACAACCGCTGCACTGCCCAGCAACTCAGTGTGTGTATGTGCTATGCATGCTACATGTTTGCAAAGCTGCTTCTGCCTCGTATTATCATGTGTAATTTTGGCTGAATTTGCTGTAGGTTTATATTATTTATATATTTCTTTTGTTCTCTGCTTTCTTGATTTTTTATTCTGTTTTTGTGACAGTTATTTCATTTCTGTAGCCTAATATTACTTCTTTCCTAAGTCTTTTTTTAATGTTCTGTTGGTTATTTGTTTTTGATTGCCTGAGTTTTGTTTCTTTTACACAGGACATAAAATTGTGAACTATGAGTGTGAACTTGTCTAAGAGATCTGAGCTTTGAGCTCGATCTTGTGAGGCATGAACTGTGCCACTGTATTTTTTCTTTAAAGTGGGCTTAATGTTGAGTTATGAGTAAAACTCACAATTGAGATGTCAAAACTGGAACCTTTGGGGGGGTTGCTCAAAATGTTGTTTTGGGCTCTGTTTTTGTGACGCTAAGATGAGGGGGGGAGCTAAAAACCTCTAAGGTGGCCTGGGGGCATGCATCTAATGTGTAACAACATCAGCCTGGTGCACTTTAAGATGAAATGAGAATGGGGGTCAGAACACCAAAAATTTTTTGCCCATTTTAATGAGTTGTCCTAAAATAACACATTAGTCTCCCTGGAATACAACAGTTTGAGAGTAAAAACACATCAGCAGCAGATCTCATATGCTATTAAGGTTACCGAGCGCACAGTGAGAGTGGGCATGGAACAGATAAATTGGTGAAGGGAAAACAAAGCAAGATAAAATCGGCCTCATTTCCACATTGACCCTATAATTTACATATATCAAAACTCACTTCTGGCATTTTTAAGAGAGCACAATCCCCCACTTGTTTAAAAATTCTCATCCAACACATCAGTAACTCCTCTGTCCAAGGACACTGTAAAACACAAAATCCACCCATAATGCAGTTTCCCAACTGACGTAAAAATTTAAGCTCAAAATTCTTGGACTGGAAAAAAATGACGTCACAGGGTTAGGGTTAGCTAGCTCGCATGAGTGGTGATATAGTGACATAATGTGTGACTAATCTCTGGAAAGTCTTACATTGAATACCACTGGGGATACTTAATCTGCCAATGAACGACACAGTTAGCACATAGCAAGAAAACAGGCCTGGTCACAACCCTTTTTATATACACAGACTGTGATCAAAACAATATGCAAAGACAAGATGTCCTTCCCTGTTTGAAAATGTGCAGCTGCAAAAAAAATGTAAATGTCAAACTTTTAAATCTAAAACAGTCATTAGACAAAACAAACATAAACCGTCACACCAACACACAGCTCTGTCCCACACACACACACATAGGCCTATAAAAGCTTAAATAGACTGATTAACTGTCTGATTAAACAGAGGATGTGCGTCCCTCAACATTGCTTAAGGACTTGTGAGAGTGCAGGGTTAGATTTGCATGCAGAGGGAGAAAGGGGGCGTGGATGTGGCAAGAGCGTGAGAGAAGAGAGCTGTAATACAGCATCAAACTACAGCAATATAAACTGTAATGTCTCATCCCGTACCTCATTTGAAAACATATTGATATCCTTTAAAAAGTCAATTTGTCACCCAGCCAGCAGTTTTAACTGCAGAGCCTGAACTAACAGAAACCTCTTACAGCTGGCCTATTTGTCCAAATAATTCAAGGAAAGATGGATCAGAGAAACACAACTTTTAAATAAATATGAATCATTCCAATTTGTGTTTCCACTGCATCTAAAGAACTGAAATAATTAGTGAAACTAGATCATTGATGGAATGAAAAAAACGAATGAAATGCAATTTTCCACATTTGAAAATAACAGCAGTCTCCCAGATGTTATTTTGCTGATCTAAATGTTTGATTTGGATGTAAAGAATCAATACAAAGAAAACATGCAGGGATGAAAAAGGAAACTAAAAACTCATACGGAAAGCAATTTACTGTGTGTTTGATGATAATGTTTCTGTGATGAATCAAACTATTAGCGAGTATAGCCTTCTTCTCATGTACACTCGCTGGCCCTCTCTCTCTCCTTTCTCTCTCTATTCACACACTGACGTTTACACCGCCAAGTTTTTACCAGCCAGGCAGCCGACATCAGTGCTTTTATTTTGACATTTAATATACATCAAAAACTGTCCATGCTTTGTCCTAGAATTAGCAGTGAAGGCACCATGTACTACCTGATTTATTTGTGTGTGGACTGTACACATGCTGAAGTTGCCACAGCATCTATGTTTAACCAACCAGTGACTCTGGCCATCAAGAACAGTGATCTTTTATTTTTTCATAAAACAAAAAAAACTAAGTCCCTGGTTCCTGAGTTCCACAAAAGTTTCTGTGTTACCTTGGGAAGTTCCTACAGTTAAACCCTATTTGACAATCCACAATCAAGCAAGGCCAAATCAAAATGACCAAATACATCAAGTGACACCAAACCAGATATAGGTGAAATCATACGTATAAACTTAAGTCTATAATCAGACTGCAGAGAGATGTGTTCCATCCCTGTGATCCAAGATGCTTAAATACATCATGTTGATCTAATTAAATGCTGCGTGTTTTATGTGTGTGGTAAGTGCAATTATTTCCTCCAATGTGGTGAAAAGAAATATTCCCTTGAACTCCAGTGAAGGAGCTCTTTCTCCAGGCAAACCTGCACTCATCAACACTGAATCACTTTATAAACTCCTTTTGTTAATGAAGCATTTATGTCAAAGGACTTAATGGCTTTGATATAATAAGTATAAGTAATAAATTCTGGGTAATTAAGTCACTCAGACTTTTACAACTCAAAACACTCTGGAGCTGTAAATCTCTCTTGTGTAGCTTTAAATATGGAACAGTGAAACAAAACCTTGCACCAGTCAAAGTAAGAACTGCATGTACTTTAATCCAAGCCTTCAGTTCATCATTTTTACAGCAAATAAAATGTAATTTCTATAACGGCACACGGTAAAATATTGAGGTTGGACAATGAACATAGCACTGAGTCCTTACCTTCTCTCCTGTTGACCTTAGCAAAGACTGGTCCATGGCTGCTGGTTAGCTGGGAGGAGCTTCTGAATGATGATGGCGGCAGATTGGTCACCAGTGGGCTGTCACACACCTCTGTTAACCAACCACAAAGCAGAAATGTCAGGAATCAATTGCTAAAATGTCTGATTGTTTAATCAAACCAGTGGATCAATATTTTAGGTTGAGCTATCAGGATATAATGCTGGTGAACAGCAGACTGAAGCAGACAGGAAGTGGGAAAGTTTTATTCTAATTGAAAGGTTAAACTTGAAGCTCTCTTGAGTACCTGCAAAAGATAATTGTAGCTTGGGGCAGATGATGGGTCACACAGAGCAGGAACAAGAATAAGATAACTTGGTTTCAGAGGGAGAGACGAGTCAGTGGAGACCTTTTCATGCCTCACACGCTCTGATGTTTATAAATGTCAAGGAGAGAAACTTGGGTTCTAAGTTAAGAACAGATTGTGAATTAGTGACCCATGAGCAGTAAGTATCTGCTAAAGGATGTCGTTGTGGGAAAAAAAGTGCTTATTTTAAGGTTATGGATGACAAAGATGTATGCACACATTATGTTGATGCACCAACCAGCAAATTGCAAACCATTTAATTTCAAAATAAAGGGTAAAAGTGTGCTGCTGATATATATTAATAGACACTTAGAAACATCTGATCTTCTGTGTTACAGTTAAAAAAGCAGTGAAATCACAGTTATATCAACACCTTTGCACAATAGGAAGATATACAAAAATAAATTTAAAAAATAAATAAACTAATAATGTATTTTCCAGTGTAGTCACAATCTGACACTAAACATAATGTTACAATGAAACCTTACATTATGATGAACACAGGCAGTGTTGGCATCTCCTGAAAGTGCAGTAAGTATAAATATAGTAACTATAGTGACTATAACATAAAATGATATAATGTTGCAACAGCTGTGGGTAGAAACTCTCTACAAGTTACGCACATGGATAAAAAAGCATTTTTTAAAATATCAAGTACTTTTTGTTTTACTTTTATTTAAAGCTATATTTCTACTTTTACTGGAGTGTATTTTTATTTGTTTTGTTTTAGAGTTTCTCTCTTAATCTCTGGTGACACTGCATTAGTGTGTATTTCACACACTATTGCAGTGCTTAGAGCTTTAGGTCAGTAAAACCCGATCTTTTGGAAAACTTCAGGCGGACTGAAGATAATTCAAAACTGTGTTTGCAGTATTGCTGTGTGGACAGGTAAGTTTTGGTCTGCGACAAGAGATTGCGAGCCATTATCTCATATGCTTAACATCGAAGTGTGTGTTGTAAACTCTTTGTTATCATCCTCATTATTATGTGTTCCCATACTGAATTGCCATAGGGGACAGTTTTCAATACTCTAAAACTGAATTAGCACAGTGATGGAGCTGCCTTACTGAGCATGATTGCTGTTGTTCTGCATTGAAAAAAGCATTTACCAAACAGAAGCTGTGACTAATTTTGTCATTTATCTATGAGGAAGCAGTTTCTCCAGAAACCATGGTTACTAACTGATTACCAAATATTTAGTTGTTCCCACAATATCTGCACAAATGTAATCTAGAAGCTGTTTTTTTTATTGGATGTTCAACCAAAGGACCAGACAGTCAGTTCAAATGATTCAAAATCATTTAGAAATGCCCTGTCCTGACTCCCCACTCCGACAACAAGGCTGCGACTCGAATGACTTTGTCAACATTAAAGTACTTGGTTTCAAGCAGAGGGATTTTCATTACCTGAGACCATAAACCACAGGCTGTTGACAGTTTTGAATAGCCTGTCATATCCACCTATGTCTGCCCCTCTAACTCCTGCCTTCTCTGCAGGCACTTCAGAGTTTGTCGGTACATTTTCATTCAAGCTCGGGTCATTTACTGCATCTTTAGACAGAAAGGAATCTGTGACTCATGGCTCTGTGTGGTAGTGCACTGTGATATTACTATCACTGCCTTAAGATCTCATGACAGGCTTAATGACAGGTCCACAAAATTTTATACTATGAGCCACTTTTAAGTCACTCTGACTTTTATAAATGGGCTATTTGGATCTGTCAGTTCGTCAAATAGAAGTTACCAGCGACAATTTTTCTCTCCAGTTTCTGACTAAAGAAAGCAGCCTGTGTAGACGTTGGTGGCCATTAAAACCATTCGGGATGCTGGTGTTTCTTCATCTTGAACCAAACAGGTCTGAGGTAGGCAAAGGCAGAGAGCGAGCAACAGATAGCAGTGGAGCAATGACTGCAAAATACAGTTTTAATTAGTGCAGAGGTGAAATGAGCTCTGTAAACAACCTCAGCAGACAGTGTGTCATAAGGAGATAAAAGAAGCAGATGGGATGAACAGGCAAGGCTGATTTTCCTTGGAGGCGGAGTGACATTTAAAAGGTGACTGCGAGAAGGAGGAAAAGCAGAGATACAGAAAGCTTAGAGGACAATGAGGGTGAAGTGCTGCTAAAGTGTCAGCCACTGACCTGGTTTTGTCATTCATGAAAACTACAAGACATTTCCAAAACAGAGCTACACAGGCTCCACTGACAGCAGAAGGGAATTCAGTTGCAATTCTGTCCGTGGTAGAAACCTGATAACCTTGAACCTGTCTTTCTAAGTCTGTCAAACATATCTGGGTGAGGGTGTATATGTGGGTGTGTTGGCCATGTCTTAGTTCGATATTATCAACTAAAACAAACTTTTTAACTCTAAAACAACTCTTGAAATGGGTAAGAAGTGAAGCTTGAGATAGGATTTTTTTTTATCACACTTTGATATTATTGTTTACCAAAAAAGAAAATTGTCCAGATTGTATGTCATCAGGACTATTTTTTCCTTTTTTCTTCATCACTCTTATCTATTTCCTCTTCATTCTCAAATATCAATATGTTTTTAATTTTTTTCTTTTCTACAACTGAACCCAGAAGTCATAGTTTCAATTATCATATCAAAGGGAGCAGCAGTGGTTAGTCTTGTCCCTGCCTTCATGTGGGTGTGTACCTGTTGCTTCAGTACAGAAAGGTTTTAGCCAGACTTGCCAGTTGTTATGGTGAAGTGATCAAAGTGAATGTTTTTCTACACCACTAAAATCATTCTGTGTGCCCAGTGATTTACAAAAAGCTGCTTCAGTCTTTGTCTGTGCGCTGAGGGATGTACTTTTCTCCACCTGACATCAGTATGTGTGCAATTGTCAGACACTGCTTGCTGAATATCACCGGATCTGGCATGAAAATTTCACACTTATCTAACAAAACTGGCTAATTTCAGCAGTTTAAGAATGGATTATATGGATTTTATCAAAGAATTTGATTTTGTGGTTTGACAAAATTTTGTCCTGGTTTGTTGACTTTTTTTAAATTTATTTTTTCAAGATTCATATTTCGTCTAGTAATGATGTATCTGGACTAACCTGACAGCACTGCAGAAGGTATCATGACCAAGCTCATCAACCACCAAAGCCTTTCTGCTTTTAGACGGTCAGACCAGATAATGAAAGAGTTTATGCAGGTAAACAACTTGCTAGAAAGTATATTGATGCAATTTAGAGAATTTTGAATAAGCAATGAACAGTTCCTGTTTTCAGTGCACCAATGAATGTACAGACAGCTATCACTGGATGACTTGATACTGGAGAAAACTCAAAAAATAGTGGTAATTATATAGTAATTATCAGGCAAGTTCTGAAGATTTATTTTCATT
Source organism: Ctenochaetus striatus (assembly GCA_034780835.1). Taxonomy (NCBI): domain Eukaryota; kingdom Metazoa; phylum Chordata; class Actinopteri; order Acanthuriformes; family Acanthuridae; genus Ctenochaetus; species Ctenochaetus striatus. The sequence continues at coordinate 5,835,925 of JAUZTA010000025.1, forward strand.
TGTTTCTAGGCTGATTTACGGTCATAAACAGGTGATTTAAATCAAAGATGATTTTCTCAGGAAGTTAATTATACAGACAGATTGGTCTTTTATGTGTCTTGTGATTTGACAAAGATATGAGTTATGATGTTCTGTTGGTAGATTTATTTTTGCTTTTGTTTTAGACAGCTTGATTTTATGGAAAATATTCATGGCCAAAATACACAAGGCTAGCATAGCTACCTTTAGGGCCCCACCTCTTGAAAAAGTTGCATCACACAGCTGGATAAAGCTGTTTGATTTTTTGTTTATTTGTGTTTTGTTTGTTTTTTTAATTTGAGACACAAGTTGACAGGAGAGATCTTATCCATCCTTCTTCAGCATATCATTCAGTCCATCATTTTAGTAAAATAATCACACACAGAGGGATGACAGCAGGTCCAAATATTGCTGAATACTGATCAGTGTCTTCCATCTTTTTAACAAAGCAAAGGTAAAAGAGTTCAGAGCAGTTTAAGTGCCCCAGACAGTCAGAGTCAACATGTCGATTAGCGTGATCTCTCTCTCCCTCACACACACACACACACACACACAGTTAGCACGATCTAACAGCCATTGACAGCTGTAAAACAGCTGTGCTTGTTTTTTTATCCGTTTTTGACTCATATTTACCAAATAGGTGCCATTACACTGAACACTCTGACTGTTTGACAGGAGAAACTGAAAACTAAAAGGTGTAAAAGAGCTCATACCTCAATCAAGACTAAGAAACTTATCCAACTAAGAGATTACAGTAAAAGAAATTATTTTCAGTAGTAAAGTTTAAACTCACTTCTAATTGACTGAACCCTTAAATACACAGACTTGGAATAAAAAAAAAATAGATTATTTTCAGACAGCTATTGTTTGTCAGGTTCTATGTCGGTTTTTACTTTGTGCGCTCACCAGCTTTTTGAACTTGTAATGAGCAAGTTGGTGTCATTTGGTTTCATTCAGGCTGTCTCTGCGTCCTCAAAATGCAGCTGCAAGAATGCTAACAAGGTCAAAGAAGACTGAGCACATCCCCCTAATTCTTGTCTCTCTACACCGGCTGCCTGCACTTCACACTTAGAGTCAGTAGCAGCTGATAGCTGGCTTCAACAAGCTGTCATGGGTAATTTAACTACCATACTTTGTCACTTTTGATCTGTGAGGTTCCACTTACAGTAATAGTATTTCTGAGTCATCCATATTTATCACTAATTTGTGGCTGTGGAGGTCAAATTAATAGTTGGGCTGGAAAAGCAGTGCGGCTGCGGCTGATGGGAGTCCTTTGCTGGCTCTGGTTGCAGGGTGGAGCTTGACAGTTTACCTGAAACACTCTGCTGGTGGCTGAACGCTAACAACGAGAGAAATATTCGTTCCTCATCTCCAGCCCTTCATCTGTCTGTTGGTGGCATAACAGGGAGGCCAGTAATTCTGCTGACTCTCACCGTTTAAGACCTTCCTTGATGGAAAATGACATTACATTTTTAGTGCACTAGTAGATAAGCTGTTCCCTGCGACATAATTACCTACTTTTTCTGTGTGAAATCAAAATGACATGAAAACAATGCCGTGCTAACTACATTAATATGTGGCTCCATGGGAGGCAGGCCTAATCAGCTGAATTATATCATCAAAAGAAAATTGCTCAGCAACAAAGCAGCAATTAATACATTCATCTGAAGGCTGCAAGGTTTAACCCTCATCACATTAGCACACAAGCTGAGTCAATCAACAAAAAACAGGAGCGCAAATATTACAGAACTGAGAAGGAAGATACAAAATCATTCACAGTGAAATATGTCAGTCTAATGCAAATTGGGGAGGATTGCTGCAGGTTACATCATTTCTGTTAATGGACCCGGAGTGTATGTGGCGAGCATTTAATTAACAGATCATATTTCCATTTTAAGAAAAAGGACAAGAACTGAATGACATGCCTTTGCTTTGCAGACATGCTCTCATTTAGATGACATAAGGTCACTTTGTCAGGAAAAATAAAAAGTTTTCTTTTCTGTCCCTCTCTTTCGTCTCCAGTACTTAAGGTTGACTTTCCCTGCGGGTGAAGAACTAAAATTGATGAAAAGTTTCTTTAAAAAAAATCAAGCAAGGTATTGCCTTCTTTTCTGAAAGACAAACAAGTCTGTGCATTGATCTGTCACCTTCAGGTGGATCTTAGTGTTTGACTGTGCCCTTCAAAACTGTGACAAATCACTGTTAAAAAATACATTTTACACTCTGATCATCTTGGTTAGGTTAGAGAAGAGAGGGATTATGGTTAAATTTTCTATATTTTATTAATTTCTTGGTAAGTGTTAGCAAAAAAACTGTGGTCATTCTCAACCACTGTTGATTTTTCATGTCAAACAGGAGTCAAACAGCAGCGTTTTTGTTGTTTTGATTTTACCTTACCTTTATTTCAATAGTGAAGAATCATATTCATGCTTTTTATTCACCTTTTTATTGAGTAGCCTGAAGTAATCTTTCGTTCTCATTGTGTAGGTTTTGCCTCAATACTGACTCACCAAAAGTTTGACCCTTCATGTATTCAAGCATTTACAACCAAGTGAATTACAAGTGAATTACAAGTGAGCTCAGTTTCACTTATTATGTAACTTTTGCACCAAATAGCTGAATCATTGGTAATTACGGCATGTCCTTTGCATTATGGAAACCTGTATTTTGTATTTTTCTGTCAACCAGTGTCAGAAAAAAAAAGCTTGATTCAATGTTGTAAAACATGAAATTTTCATTCCCTCTATGTTTAAAGCTTTATGTTGATATACTGTACCTGTGTGCATTTTGTGGTATTTGCTGGTCTGTGACAGAGTCCCCTTGGGTGAAATCCTAACCGAAAACCGAAAAACTATTCAATTCCCCAAGGCCGCTTCACCAACTCTCATACCTAAATAACAGCCCTTGTTGATGAATGCTTGTTGTAAAAAGAAGAGCTGAGGATTTCTTTTACAACCTTGGTCCTCTTTTGTGGTTTTGGCCATCATTCCAGTTGGTAACTATAATATCTAACCTTACGTTAGACTTTTTTTCAAATCTGACTGCTTGCATGGTTTGCCTGAATAAAATGTTAGCAAAAGAAAAAAATTGGGTGATTAAAACTACAGGAATAGGAGCCAGAAGTGTTAACTAGATGGTGACGGGATGGTTTCCGTTGAGCTTTCCGCTCCGTGTTATTACAAATGGCTGGTTTCATGAAGAGAGGGACGACAGAAAAGTCAGAACGTGAATAAGAGTCCTGATGGTTATAATTACTATGTGCTTCAAGAGGCACTTACACGCCTGTTCCCACAGAGCTTCTGCTCCACTTCTCCACGAACAAATATGAAGCCTGTCATTATATCAGACGGACGAAGGTCAAAGCAGCAGGTCAGGTTTTTAATAGCTGTATTTATAGCTAATCTAATGTTAATTTACTGCTTAATAGATTGAGATGGCAACAGAAATCAGTGAGGGAACTCAGACGTGTGTAGAAAAAGATAGTCATTGTTGGTAAGATATTGCGTGCGGTAATACAGTACACTACATACAAATGTATACGTAACCACTACTTTAAAGGAGAAATACTTGATTACAAATTTGATTTTTTCGTACAGATGAACAAATCAGCCATTTTTTGTAACATTCTGAAAGGCGCTTTTTATATATTCTTGTGCAGCTGCTGGTGGTTTTTCTCCATTTTTGCTGGTACATCACTGCATTTCATGTTGAGTTACCAACACCTGTAACAATTTGAAAACAAATAGCGTTGTGTGCATCCTTAAATGCATGCACAAGACAACAATACATGCACCCCAATCCCTTTTTCTCAAGAGCACATGTGAGCAAAATCTCCACAGGACACACTTAACATGGTGAGAATAGTGTTATTATTGAAAGGAATGATAGCCAAACCCACCAGTCTGATGACGTTAAAATGAAATTATCTTATCACTGTCTCTTTTACTATCATTACTGTCAAGCTCAGTTTCATGATGACATCTCATTTCTTTGCATTAATTTGAATATTGTGAACACTCTGGAATTGCCACAGACTTTATGCAAAAACCCACATTAGCTTTCCTGTTAAAGTCTCCTTATAATAATTTAACCTCATGACTTAATAACAGTAACACACATCTTGTCCTGTACCTAAGCTTATTAACAAGCAGTCAAGCATAATGCTAATGTCAGTTTCTATGCTAGACAGCTAGCTAGTTGCTCAGCTGCTGACATGAAACAGCATGTAAACGTGTCTGAAAATGTCGCCCTGGTTGTTGACATCATGGCGTGTCCCTTTCTCTTTAATACCACTAAAAACACAGTGTCTGTCCATGACACACAGACTGTAACTCACATTTTTTGACCTTGTCTCTTGTTCCCCTGTCGAAGCTGCCAGCTGATGTCAATCAAATACAAACACTGACACGGCCCTCTAGCCACCTTGAACAAAAAAACATTTCTGATATTTCCTAGGAGCTTTTTTATATTCCTTTTAATGATATAAAGCTATTACCATTTCATTTAAAATACATGTTGATATTGCTTTTCCCTGCAAAAGGAGATGACTAAATGTCATTTCAGCTGAACTTTCAGGTCATTTGGAAAATATATTAAAGAAAAAATGTATTTCAGCCTATTTGATGTAATACTAAAGGTACTGCTGGCTAGAGAGATATCACTGGTAGAGCTTATATGTTAGAGCTCTTGATGCTTTAACATCATATTCTGTGCAAATTAGCCAGTTTTCATAAGTTTTTTTTTCATGTCTTTTAAAGAAAAATGACATCAATTGAAACTCTAGTTTTAGAAAACGGTTGGCAATTCACCACTCTGATATGTCAGTGGCTTACTTCAACAATTTAAGCTGATTAAAATTAGATCGATATGTGTGTGCAAACCTCATGACAGTAAGAGTAGAAACAATGATTCAATCCTCACAGACCATTTAACAGCAAAACAGCTAAAAGAAAAGCCATTGTGCTGTTTCATTTCATAAGAATTTAGTTGTGCTCGCGGATTGGAATAATTGTCATGGAGAAAATGACAATGTCTCAAATAAAACACTTAACCTTTTTCACAACTGCAGGGTATTCTTCAAAGAAAAGGTAATTGGGTTGAAAAACCATGCTACAGTAATGTCACCAGCTGGCAGGAAAGTAAAATTAGGATTTAGAAGAACAGAACGGAACAGCTGAAACTTGTATTGCTGTGCACCACAGAGCTGCAGCTGTGTGAAGGTGCGATAAGGGGAGTCAGGCGAAAGAATCTGACATCACACACATGCACACATGCACACACACACACACAAACACACACACACTCACAAAAGAGAAAAGAAACTCAGTGATGGGTGAAATGAGAGAAGGAGTTGGGAGTGTCACTGCATGGCTTAAAGACGAAGGGCAACTACAATGAATGTCCACACCGTGCACTGAACCAAACTCCCCCACTTATTGTCATTTTTCTGTGCGCTCCTCATTCCTGTTTCTACCAACTTTTGCACTGGTTCCTATTTTAATCCTTTCTTTCTTCCTCCCCACAGCACACTAATGGAAATGATGTGTGCGTTAAATTCCTTATCTTTTACGTTAAATGTTTGGATTGGGCTCAGCATTGTCCACAGTTACCACCTGTTTCTTTGATAATAGGTATAATTTTGGCCATGCATTCAATTTGCCTGGATGATCGAACCAGGCTCTTTCAGATAAATAAAAAATAACTTCTGCAACTCTTTTACAGCTCTACAGGAGACTTTCCAAACCAGCTGAATAACCCAAGCAATAACCAAAGTTGTTTTTCTTGTGTTTTTTAACAAAGGAGAACAGAAATAAATATTCTGTGTTTGGGATGCACAGTTATTCCTTCCATTGATCCATGATTACTAATATAGGACTCTTTTAGTGCAGTGAGGAGCTGATATTGCTTATAGTTGATTTTTTAAGCAACTATTATATTTATTGAACAATTTAAAGCTACCACAATCAATATTTGTATATTATTCAAACTACAACTTGTAGGACAGTTCATCTTCCAAATATGCAGTGTCTCTCAGCCCTTAAGAGCATTTTTCTCATTTTCAAACTAACTGTTTTGGTTTTACAGCCTGCATTTTTTTACTGTTTTGGTCCTGTCTCTTCTAGATGCATCAGGCAGTTGTTTTCAGCAGCTGGCATCCCTGTGCATCGTGGGGCTTTGAGTGCTGTGCGGTTTGGATGGGCAGGACGGAAAGACAGACCAAGCAGACAGCTGCTCAGAGAGTTGAGGGCAGACCAGAGCTTCCAAAGAAGTAAACACCCAGAGTGACACCGGATTCTGCTTTGATCCGGATCTGTTTACTGGCAGAAGGAGAGCTCGGAGTTCATTTTTTACATTATTGGGTTTAATGAGTGGTTTCATTTATTGATAAATGAACCTTCAACCTTCAGGGGAATCTGGAGGATTGGCAAGTGGCCGCATCCACAAGCACAGTATTAAAAGTAAAGACGGAGAAAAACAAAATGTTCTTATTGAAATAGAAGAGAGAGAAACAGTTCTGAACACTTTACAATTCTACTGAACTTGTGATATGAATTAGTCATATTTTTCCTTTGCATAATGTCGGAGGTTCCTACATGTTTACCAAGACTACAAAGGAAGTTCATTTCCTGACACCTTGGCAGCCAAATTAAACTATAAACCAGTGACACTGGCTGATAAGTATGAGGTAATATAAATACCACTGCATCATGGTGATTTGATTCTTTTATTTAGAAACTTGTAGAACTAACCTCCAGAGATATACTGAGGCAAAACTCTGTGTACATCAAAGGTGTTTTTTGATTGTTTGTGTGTTCACCACTATCAATTAAAGCCACACAAACTGCGTTCTTTGGGATTTAGGAAAGGCCTGACGCTCTGTGTGCACAGAAAGCTCATTTAACATAATTTCATTTTTTCCCATAAGGACAAGGCTTTGAGGCTGCCTCTTATTTGGCATTTAATTGGTTTGGACAGCATGAGAGCATGTTGGCAACCCTGGGTAATGTTAACCGAAAATGTCAAATTATATTTTACTGTTAAATCTCAGTATTTACCACAGGAGGTGGTCGAATATAATTCCCCGAGAGACATTCCTCACCAACTTTGCTGTCTGGAAAGAAGAAAAAGAAATTTATGAATTGGATATCGGTTTTTTGTGTTCCATAAATCACTGTGAGATTGGCACAGAGAGGTGATGTATTCATATTTGCTAATACAGTAGCTGATGCCCACAGTTTCTACTTTCCTCCTGCAACAGAGAGTGACAGTGAGTAGTGACCTCAGCAGAATGTGGCTGATTCTTGGACCCATAACAAGTCATTTGATATAATGACAGGGCCATTTGATGAATGGGTCTGCTTTTAGGGAGGCAGACATCCACTGGGGAGCTGGCCTTGGGCAAACACAAAATCCCACAGGTCACAAAGGCAGATGGATGGACTGCAGTTCTCTGTCACTTTTATCGCTTAACTACTTGTCCCTGGATTAATAAATCTAGATTCATGACTGGCAGCTCCAGGCGCACACCACCAGCCGCTGCCGCTGTAACCTTGACTTAATCAGAACCTCTTCATGACTCCACTTCTACTAAACACATTTTCATAGATGACACTAAAGAAGAAAAGTAAGGGCGATTTATCCTCCAACTTTGCTCTTTCCTTAGGAGTAGTTCTCCGGGAACTCCGCTGTCTCATGAAGCATAAAGGACATCCGTGTTTGCGGGGAAAAAAATGTCTCGCATATTCACACCAAATTGGTTTCATACAGAGGTTTATGTTCTCTCAGTGCAAACCACCAGCTCATTGAAAAGTAATAAATTCTGATGAGACTGGGCTGTTCGCATATGAAGCAGGGAGTTATAGGCCCAAATTTAAATCAACACGTCTCCCAGCATATTTTTCACCACCTTATTCTCCGTCTGGCCGTGGACTGGAGGAGATGAATTTCTGTCAGTCTTAGAAAATAACAGCACCTTAAAGTTCCTCCTCCAGCCTCAGCTAGTTAAATAAACACATCAACCCAATCCACAGTCTGAGCCATCCGAGAGATAAAACACTCCTGAAGACACCCTGCTGCTTCCACCAGCGCAGTAATCAACATGAAGACGTAATTATGCTTTCTGCAATATTTGAAAAAAAAAAAAGGATAATAAATGTGTCTACCTGTGCCAGAGGGGGGATAAAATGTGGATTTGACGAGTGAAATTTCAGTAAAGTCAAAGAGAGAAAGTAGGCGTTGATTGTTTGCCAGAGACTCTGCCAGTAATGCTACTGGGAATGATGATGATAAAGATGATGATGATAATGATGATGATGATGATGATGATGATGATGATGATGGGAATGCTCAAAAAAAATGTTATTTGTCCA
>JAUZTA010000025.1:5991792-6003103 GCA_034780835.1 Ctenochaetus striatus
CGTTCCCATTGTTTGTCTTGCAATTTGGGGTAGGGAGGGGAGGGGAGCGGACGAGAGAGGAGAGGATTTATGGGAGATAAAGGGCACGGGAAGTCAAACAAGTCAATGCGCACTCTTAAACCGAGGCTCTTGATGCTGACGGCTGGGCCATCTGGACCATCACATACACAGACACACAGACCCAAACACACACAGTAGTCTCTCTGTGGTTGTCTGTGTCTTCTCACCTCGACAGGAAAACAAACAACACAGCATGGGAGGGAAGAAGACAGAGATAGGGAAACGGTGTGTGAGAAAGCAGAGGGCGAAATACGTAACAAGCAAACAGAAGGTGATTTTAAGGTCAGTGATGGGCTACAGACATGGATAAATACTGAAAGGATGGAAAAGCAGGGGGAAACACAGGTCTTTAAGGTAATTTCATAATTTAACGGATAATGTAATTTAAACCACAACCTAAGACCATGCCTCAAGTTACACTTAAGGCTGATAATCAGTAATGAGAAATTAGTTTTAGAGGATTTTCCAGCTGTACACAGATAAAACATCCACAGATAGCAAGCCAAGTAGAGCTAATTAAGTCTAGAAGCTGATGCAGGTAGACAAGTCACATAAATAATGCAATGACATAAAGGTTATTCTGAGCACAGCAGGAACTTAATTTTCAAAAATCTTCTTATGTACAAACTAATATGAAAGTGTAATGAATTAACAGTTTATAAATGAAAGACGCATAAACCATGATGCAGAACGTAAATATCTCTGGAAACACCACACTTAAAAAGTATCATTTTATGGAGGATAAAGTGTTTTTTGCATCCTGTGATTAGGATTTTTAGTAATATTGAAAATGGTTTGCTTTTTCTCATGTCTCTTTGGATGCAGTTGTGTTCTCTGTATGCCTGGGTTTACATTTAAGATTTCCATGAGCTGTCTTAATCTGGGCAAGTTCTCATCAGTAAAAACCATGAGATTCTCTATTATGTGTTTGTAGGAGTTTTCATGTTTGTGAGGTGACATTTTTGGTGTTCTGTGCTTGCTTTAAAGATTTCACACTACCACCCTGAATATCAGTTTTCTTACATCAAGGAGCCACTCGTCTATTTCTCTCAAATCAACATTAACTGTGGGCCTGACACTTCTACCCGAGGAGGTTTGGAAGAGAAAATATAAGTGTTCTTAGAAAACGAGTACAAGTGATGCCTGACAATAGAAAAGGGCATAATAGTATGATTTTTTTCTAAATTTTCTAAAATGTTTTGTTCGTGGTTATTAATAGAAACCTTAAATTGGACTTTTTTAGAAATAAATCACAGAGCTATTTTTATTCAGCCACTATATGCTAGTCTTTCAAAAGTCCTGGCTTGTTTGATAAGCTAGCAGTCCTGAGACCAGCTATATGAGTTCCTCTGTGTTTGGCAAAGAACAGATGGAGATTCTGCTAGTGTGTGTCCATGCCAATGTACACATACGCATGCACACACAAAAATACATTTATACATCTGGGAGAGCCACAGGCATTCTGGCTTTGTTGGCTCACACAATTCAATGTGAGTGTAAAGTTACAACATCATATTTTCAACATCACTCACTAAACTACTAAAACATATGGAGAAAGAAAGAATAAAAGAAAGAATGAAGAAAAGAAAGGAATATAAGAGAAAAAAAGGAATGAATGGGATAGAAATAGCAAAGAGAGAGAAGAGAGAGATAGAGAGAGTGAGAGGAGAGGAGAGAGAAAGAGAAACGAAGGATGCAACATCATGAGCCTAGCAGGCATGCACTACATGTTAACATTAGTAGGTCAGCCAGCACAGAAATAACTACGCTGTGCGTACGTGTGTGTGGTAACCTCATACACTCACTACTCGCCAATTGTGGCACATCTATGTTTTGCACTGCGACCAATCAAAAAAGACTCCATACATCAATATTGTAAAGATGGTCACATGATCAGTTTTTGCCAGCTGTGCATTCAGTTTTCACATGAGTGAATATTCCTCTCTATATATATCCCTTCCTTGCTCCCTGAAATGCTGTGTAAGGACACACTAATTCCTGCTGAACCTTTTAGCAACAAATACCAATTAAGTAGCAGAACAATTAAATGTTTTGAAAACCGCACTGTAAAATAGTGAAATAATTTTGTGACATTTAATTCATAAAGTAGCAACAAACAGCGTTAGCATCATGTCAAATTCCTGCAGAACAACAATTTGTGCAACAGCATGTCACTGTGTTTGTTATACCTAGAGTGCCACGATGTGGCAAAACACAGACACAGCAGAACCTGGACAATGTTTTTTTTGGTTGTTGTTTTTTTGTTTTTTGATTTTTTAATGTCTAATAAAAACTACTGTATATATTGTTGTCTAAAGTTTTTTTCTGACATTAAGAGAAAATATAAAGGCATGTAAAGACATACGGCATCTTAAGTTCTTCAAGAAATCCATATGAGCTGTAGTGTCATAAACAAGCAAACAAATCCTGTATGACAGGTCTTATACATGGCACAGCTTCTCCAGATTTGAATATATTCAAAGAATGGTTTTGCCTACATACTGAAAACTAATTACAGGACTCATCTGACAAAAAAAAAAACATAACATAGAATTATTTGAGGATAAAAAACATGTGGTATTGTAGCCAGATAATGTGAAATACTTTTGGAAGTGTGAAAAGTGTGGAAACAGTGTGTCAGCGATAACTCTACAAACTTCTTCGTTAAGGAAACGGCTTGTCTACTGTCAATATCAACAAATCATCACTTCTACAGCAAAAGTTACATTAACACTAGCAGCACGAAACAGCAAGACAAGAGGGATAAGGGCAACATTTTTTTTATTCTTTTTGACTCACAAAACACACGTAGCAGGACCCTGATCTCCTCTCTAAACCCTCCTGACAGGCAAGGGTCGAAAGGTCACAAAGCTATTTAATTTTCCCGTCCTGAAAATCAACAATAAAACTTAAGTGAAGTGAAAAAAACTCAGTTGACTTTTATGATTTGTATGTGTGTTTGTGTGTATGTGTGTGTGTGTGTGTGATTACAATACAGGCATATTTCAGCATAAATGTGTGCTCATCCGTGCGTGTGTTTGTGGTTGTGTGTGTGTGTGTGTGTGTGTGTGTGTGTGTGTGCGTGTGTGTGTGTTCGTCTGTAAGTGTGTAAGTCAGAGATTAGTCATCTGCTTAATGGGATTAGCTGCTCTGGCTGTACTCGGGCATGACATGGGCTGAGCAATTTAATGTTAGCTTGCGAGCCTGTTAGCTTGACTAGAACAATAGATGGCTTAAAAACTAATACTTCAAAGTCTTCACAACAAACCATAGGTGAGTGAACAAAGAGAAGTCACAAAGCTTGCACATTTTTTTTTTGTGTGTTTTTTGGATATGATCAACAGGGTTCATTGCATGCCACAGCTTCTCTTGTTTATTAGGTCCATCAGCACCATCAGATTATTGTTATCCTGCTTCCACCCTCTTCCAGACAGGTGATTTATTTTTTCAGGGACATGCACTGACCAGTCCTTGCGCCCAGAGTTGACCCCTATACCCAGCCAAGTTGTGCTGATAGTGGCTAAGGTCTGGCCAAATGTGAGCTGGCTCTTGCCCAGTCATGGCTTCTAGTTTTGGCTTTATTTCAGGGACGTGGACTTGGATGGATTTAGATGGAGTAACAGCTCCGGTTAGCAGCTCTCAAGATAGCTTTAGGCAAGTTTAAGTGACCAATGTTGTCCTTTTTTTCCCTTTGATACAAAATAACACTAAACAAGAAAAAAGCAATACACATCTCAGCAGTTCCGTGCAGTTTGAGACCACTGATATCTGATTGTCTGATTGATAGACCCATATTATACCATCTGAGACAATTAAAAAGGACAACACAAATAAAGCTATTTTTTTTGTAGGATATCTTATTCATGGCTTTAACATCTAAACAAAACCTCGGCAAGTCATGCATGTTGCCAGAATTTTTACAATAAGTCTTTCTGATTTTATCTGGGTTGTTTTTCTATGTCTTCTCCATGCCTGTATCAGAGTAATAAATTTAACATTTTATTATGTTGCAGCTTCAAGCACTTTGTTACAACTTCACAACAGTATTAATGAGCTGAAACCGGCTGCAATATCCTTTGCACAGGGTTCATACGGCTTTATTAAGAGTAAAATTCAAGCACTTTTTAAGGTACCAGGGCACAAGAATTCGCAGGATCTCCGAGCTTTTAAATACCATGTTGAAATAGTTTACAGAATCCTTTAAACCTGCTTATTTTACCAACTCTGATTATATGTTCTGATTTAACAACCTGATAAGTTGAAACCAGCTTTTTAAAGGAATTTATTCAAACCCTGAAAACATAAAGCTTTAAATCAGGCCTTTGTACCAACCATGTTCACATCGATGAGGCCTGTCTCACCACCCTCCTCCATGGATGCAGGCACAGCAACGTTAGAGAGCGACCCGTCTCCAGACACACTGCTGAGAGGTGAGGAAAGACCTAGAATCAGATGCTAAAACCAAACCAGATCCAAGCCTGCATGAAGAGCTGATTAAAGGCAGGAACAAACCTCTCTTGCTGTACTGATGCATCTGCTACAGGAAGATAAGGGAGGGGCTCGGACGCACTGTCCATCATCTCCCCCGACGAGGAGACTGGGATCTCAGTCAAAGAGAGGATGAAAAACGGCTCATCTGGATCTGAAGGCACCTGATCCAACAGCACTGAGAGAGACAACGAGAGGTTTTCAACCAAAATCACAGTGAATGCTCTGAATATGACTCACAGTTCAAAACCAGGTGATCTCTGATGGACCTACTGTCTGGAAATATTGTGAGACTTGGTTGACTTTGGGTCCCTCCTGCGCTGGAGGCTGATGCATCCTGGGATTGTGCAGAGAATAAGACAAACACTTTTTAGGATTAATCCTTAAATGTGGGAAGAGAGACTTGATGTTGTGTTTCTCCACAGCCCAGTCAGATGAACTTAATCAGCCCTTAATCATCACCACCTGTTACAGTCTAGATGTGTTCATTTAACCATTTTAACCTGCATGTATTATGTATTAGCAGTATAAAAGTAACTGTTTTTAGGTTACAAAATTGTTTTTATACAATTTAACTTTAAAGTTCAGGTGGTTTGGTCGAGTTAATGTTTGTCCTGCTGCCTCCCAAAGCTGCTGAATTTTGATTAATGGATAAATTCATTACTTTCAGCTCTTTAATCCTTATATTCATTCCTTTTTCTGACTGTTTAAACCTTGTTTTCATTCACTCTCGTATATATGTGTTTAGTTTTTTAAAGCTCAATCAATATATTGATGTTTTTAAACTACACTGAATTTACATTTTTACAAATCAGGGCAGCTCCTCTGCAGTCTTTTCGCACACTCACTTGCGACTGCAGAAGTAAAACTTGGGGTAAAAACACTCCTGACTGAGAATCGCTGCAGCACAACATGAACTCAGTGACTTGGCGTCAAAGCCAAATCCAATATTTTCAAGCTTTACATGAATTTCAGCACAAAAAGACACTGAAATCATACATGCAGAGTTAAAAAGTGATATGTAATGTAATATTAACTTACCAGAGTTGAACTGTTGGTCTCAAATCCCAGAGATGATCCAGGAACATGTAAAGAGGACTCATGTGGATTCACTGGTTCGGTAACTTGTGTCAAGCAGCCGAGTGAAGCTGCAGCATCATCTGGATCTTTAGTTTGGTTCCTGTGTTGATCAATAGCTCCTCCTGCTGGTTTCTGTGTGTCAGGTTGGACTTCAGACTCAGGTTTGCTGGGAACTGAAGGAACCACACCTTCTGAATCTGTGAAGAAACAAAAACTCCTAGTGGTCAACCAAGGTACTGCAGGCCTATAGATTGCTATAATCCTGATTATTTGTCAAACATTATTTGAGATAAAGGGGATTAAAGCTTCAAAGCTGTCCAACCTGCTGCTGCTTGTTTTACATTCTGGACTTGTTGGGATTTTGAGGGTTGGTTTCTGGGTCCCAGGTTGGGTTTTGGTTTAACAAGTCGGCCTCGACGGGTCTGAGGAGCTTTTCTTGAGGACTTGGAAGAGTCTGATGATTCTGACCCTTTGTCATCACTGCTTTAAGAAGAAAACAAACTCTGTTACATCAGAGGTTAATCATTCCTTTAAAACACAAGACGCTTAAGTGAAAAATGACAAACAATTTAAATAATAGAAAATAGGATTCAGTTCTTACCTTTGAGCAGCTATTTGAGTCGTTACAGTGGTTTCAGAACTTTTTTGGGCTGAATCTCGACTCGGTGCCTCAGAGTGTTTCTCTGAATGTGGCTTCTGTGTTCTTTCTTCTGAATCTTGTGTTTTTGACTTTGCTGAGCAATCTTCTGAAGACTTGATGTCTGAAATTGCAGGTGGATCATCTGCTGGTTTGGTCTCAGTCGCTTCAGCAGATACGTCTTGTTTGCAGTCCCTTTGTGAAGCAGCTTCAGTCTCTACCTTCTGGTCTGTGGATTCACCTTCTGCTGAGGATTTTTCACTGTTCTTCTTTCCAAGTGCAGAGTCTGTCAATCCAGAGAGATGCTCAGTATCTGAAGATGTTGCACTGAAGGTGTCATTAGAGGACGTACCCTTAACAATTGTTTCTGACAAGTGCTTGCTGTCTTTATCTGCAGGTTTCAGCTGTGTTTGTACATCATTGTTGTCCTCAGGCTGAGAGGTCTCCACATGGTGCACGTCTGATGGTTTACTGACTGATTTCAGTTTTGTCAGTGTGGTTCTGGTCGATGATCTTAAATTGGGTTTGGGTTTGACCTTGGAGAAGCGTCGCCTCCTTTGAGGTTCATTTTTTTCTGAGTCCTCTGAACATAATTCCAGTGCACTTCCAACATTCGTGTCTTGGCTCTCAGTTGAAGATAAATCCCCAGTGGGTTTATGAGGTTTTCCAGGAGAAGTGTGACTGCAGGTTGGCACTGCTTTCACCTCTGGTTTTCTACTGTCAGTGGATTCAGGTCTTGAAGTTGTGCATGCGTCCTGGTTTTCTGAGGTGCTCTGATCTGATGTTGCAGCACCTGATTCAACAACTCCAACATCCATCCTTTCCTCCTCAGCTGTAGACAGTTCGTCTGTGGGTGTAGGAGTAGAGCCTGATAACTTAGGGTTTTCAGCTGCATTTGAGTCTTTCTTCATGGTGTCTTTAATGATTTGAGGTTTGGAGTGTGCAGACCTTGATGCCTGTACTACGTTGGGTTTGGGTTTAACTCTCTGGAATCGACTCTTTCTGGTCTGACGAGCTGGTGTGACTTCACTTTCTTCTGTCTGACTGGTACTTGAATCTTCTGCAGGTGTAACAGATGAAGCAGGGTGGTTGCTGCTCTCCTGGACGGGTAACGGGTCTGTATTTAACCTTTGTTGGACTTGTGATGCTGACACTGCAGAGTCAGATGTCAGGAGATTAACACTGCTACTCTCAGCTGTCTCAACTTGAGACATCTGTGTTTCTTCTGTTGTTTCAGATGTTTGTCTTGTGTTCTGGTTTTCTGATTCTACCAGACTAACAAGTCCAACATCCATCTTTTTCTCCTCAGCTGCAGATGGTTCCTCTGTGGGTTTAAGAGAAGAGCCTAAATCCAAAGATGGAAGCAAATCTGAAGCATGATCGGTGCTTTGACCTGGTTTTTCAGAAGAGGTGGTGCAGGTTGGTTGTGCTTCAACATCCATCACTGCTGTTTCACGTAATGCGGGGTTTGGAGTTTGGTTGGAGTCTTTCTCCACGGTGTCTTTTGTGATTTGAGGTCCAGAGCGTGCAGACCTTGATGCCTTTGCTAAGTTTGGTTTGGGTCTGACTCTCTGATACTGACTCCTCCTGGTCTGAGCCTTATTATTTTTTCTCTGACTGGCAGGTGAATCTTCTGCAGGTGTTTCACATGAAGCAGGCTGGCCTATATTTGATCCTTGTCCAACTTGTGATTCTGGAACTGCTGAGTCGGATGCCAGAGGATCACTGCAAGTCCTCTCAGTTTTTGTAGACATCAGTTCCTCTTCTCTCATGCCAGATGTTGTCCTTATGTTCTGGTTTTCTGAGGCGCTCTGATCTGACGTCGCAGCCCCTGATTCTACCTGAGCTACATCTCCAACATCTGTCTCGTTCTCTTTAGCTGTAGACACCTCCTCCATGTGAGAAGAGCCTGAGTCGGATGATGGTAGGAGCTCTGAGAGAGGACAAGTGCTTTGACCTGGTTTTTCTGAAGAAGTGACGCAAGCTGGTTGTGCTTCAACATCCATCATTGGTTTTTCATTTAATTTAGGGTTTGCAGATTGGTAAGAGTCTTTCTCCATGGTGTCTTTTGTGGTTTGAGGTTTAGAAAGTTCAGTCCTTGATGTCTGGCTGGGTTTGGGTTCATCCTCCTGGATCTGACTCTTCCTTGTCTGGCAAGCAGATGCGTCTTTACTCATTTCTTTCAGACTGAAAGGTGTATCTTCAGGTGTTTCTGGAGTAACACATGAAGCAGGACGGTCGCTGCTCTGCTGGACGAGTACTGAATCAGTGTTTGTCTCATCTCCAATCTGAGGTTCTGTCACTGATGAATCAGATGTCATTAAGTTATCAGAACTGGACTCTCTGGGTTTTGGTTCCAAACCGGGCTCAAACTGGGTGATTGAAAAGTGACTCCGGTTCTCTGAGGCACTCTGATCTAATTCTGCTGCACCTGGTTTAACCTGACCAACAGACCTCTCCTGACTGTCTGATGGCTCTTCTGCAAGTTTGACTTCTGTAGAGGAAATTTCATCATTTGATAATTTATGACTGGAGTTTGTTTTGGCAGCTGTCTCGGTGGTTTGAGAAAGGTCAGCAGTATCTGTGTCTGTTTTTGTCTCCTGTTGGGATCTTGACTGTGCAGACCTTGAAGCCTGGCCTACGTTAGGTTTGGGTTTCACTTTGGATAAGCGTCCTCTTCTGGTTTGTGGAGAATTTGTCTTCGACCTCTGTGGACTTGACTGTGATTGAGGAGCAGGGTCCATATCAGCATGAACTCTATGATCACTGGTTTCAATAACGAGCAGGTTGCTGTTGTCTGTTGAGCTGTTTTGTTGCTCCACAGTGTCAACACTTTCAGGTGTTTCTGTGACTTCCTGAGCAGAAGCTGCAGACATGATGCCTATCTCTTGAGCAGCAGGCGTAGGTGCAATCTCAACTTCTAAGTGATGGCTGGTGACATCCACACTGACTGATGTTTCCACTGCAATTAAAAATGATGGCAAATTTTAAATGTATTATTTCTTACAATAAAAACCTAATAAAAAACAAAGGAACCATGTAGCTCCTGTGTCTCTCACCTGTCGTGTGATCTTGTATTGTTACTTGACTCGAGTCAGACTGTGCTGACTGAGAGAGGTGAGCCAGGTTGCCGATGGTCAGCAGGGTTTGAGCAGCCTCGTTGTAGCTCTGATCTTCAGATACTAAAACGATAAGACGTCTAAAAATGAATATTTTGATAAAATCCAAGTATGCAGAACATCAATGTTTTTGATTTAAAGTTACCCAGAATAAACCTCTTCAACATACCTTCTGTGTGTTCTGAAGAAAGGAAGTCTATGACATCATGCAGGGGAAGCCAATACATTGCAAGTTACTTCACAAGGTTTCAGAATGTAAAATCCAAAAACAGGTGTGAAAGGATGTAAAGTATTTGGAAAACACTTATTAGAGTGGTCCAAGTCACACTTATTTGTCCTTTTTTTCTAAATCTTAGTTGATTAGTTGATTCTGGATGCAAGAGTTTGCTATTAGTTCATCCAGTGCTGCAAAAATATTAAATACCAAGACTGCATGGACCAATTTTAATTCATTGTGCAAACAGTGAGCTTTAATGGAAATGATGCAAAGGCAAAATATGACTGTAAACCAAAAACTAAAACACTAAAACTGAAAAGAGGGGGACAGTGGGAGAAAATTTTTGATGTTAGCCTTTTTGAATACAAAACTATGCATGATTTTCAAGTTAAGATCTCAGAAACTATATTAAAATAAGGAGTGTGAATGTGGATAATGATTTGATTGAAGCTGCACTAAAATCTAGACGAAGGAAACTTACAACTAGCAGGTCCAACTGATGTTCACAGGGTTCAGCTGTGATTGTCTCATTTTGTGCCAGCTCGAAAGAGGAATCAGGGCAAAGAGCATCTTTGGAGATGCCCAACACATCGGGCATATTGGCCAAGATATCAAGCTACATGTGGGATGGGAAGTCAGAGTGGAGGGGTTTGAATAATGGAATGTAAAACCATGCATGAAAAAATAAAGCAAAAAAAAAAAACCATAAAATAATTGAAATAAGAACTGTGCAAAAATAAAAACAGATGGGTTGTATGTATCTGTGCAAGGTATGATGGGAAACGGTTTCTCATACCTCCTCCATAGTCTCCTCCACTTCTGGAATCACAGGATGTGGGGAGCGCAGGCTGGCCGGCACGAACGCAGGAGCGGTGCTGTCCTTACTGAAGCTGCATGCATGCTCCACCACCTCCTCCACCTCCTCATACTGCTTTTCGTTCTCCTCGTCGCTGTATTCTGACTGAGAAGCCCTGAGCGTAATGAGTTTGGGCTTTTTGGACTCTTGGGTTGATTGTGCCTTTGATGATCTTCCCCTCTTGGCTGAATTTTTGGGTTTAGACTTGGCGGCAGAAGAAGAAGAAGAAGAAGAGCCAGCGGCCTCTGCTGGTGAAGCAGGAGCGGTTTCGGATGCAGAGGACTGTGCGTCATCTTTGGCGGGATAAGTCAGGGGCTTGGTGGGTTTGGGGACTCTCCCGTACCTACAAAACGCAATCACACATGTAGGATCTCACAATATCCAAAGTATTTTCTGTGAGAATCTGAATTAAAGCTCAAAAATAGCAAGTTAAATGCACAGTGCCAGTGCATCTACAATCTTATTTTCTACTCCAGCAAGAGGAAAAAATGACTGAACACAGTGTTTACTCTGGATCTAATGAGGGAAATAGCTAAGAAATGAGCCATCTGGCTTTTTTTAACCTCCGTGAAAAGAAGCTGCACATGTTCACAACAGATCAGACAATCCTGAGAAAATGGTGGCAGGTAATAAGATCAATGAGCTGAAGCCAAAGCAAACATGTCAATTAACCTGAAAACAGTAGTTTAGTCGGGTGACGTTTGAGGATGTTGGCAAAACTCCAAACTAGTTAATGTACTGAGTTACAGTTTGACAATGAGGTTAAATTAAATCAGAGTCATTGAAGTTAAATTAAGTCAGTGTCATTTATCAAGGGCACGTCTGGTTTGACATCCCTCCTTCAGGGCTTTGCA
>JAUZTA010000025.1:6035087-6053183 GCA_034780835.1 Ctenochaetus striatus
TATTTTTTAAGGTTTCGTAACAGCCCCATTCTGCGGCTCTGACCAATCAGCTCCAACTTTGGATCCATCCTTTTGGCAAGGTGGATATATTTGCACAATGTGACAGGTTAGGTGGATATGACATATGACTATCCCATTACAATTCTGCCTGTTATTAAAATCTTTTTTCATTACTCCGCTCCAGACATCCTCCCTACCGCGTCTGATTGTCCTGTCCTTTGGAGCACTAGTTCTGATTAAAGAATTAGCATCACATTTTGGAAAACAGGCTTATTCACTCTCTCTCCGAGAGTTAGATGAGAAGATTGATAGCACTCTCATGTCTGCATGGTGAATATAAAGCTGGAAGGAGACACGAAGCACGGAAACAGCTAGCCATGCTCTGTCTAAAGGTAAAATAATATGCCTACCAGTACATCTAAAGCTTTCCAATTAATACACTTTGTCTTGTTCCAAACCACGTATAAACATGCCAAATTGAGCTTCTACTGGGGTTATTCACTGGAACTGTTTCTTCATTTTGGGTGGGATCCTGTGAGTCTTGATACTGCAACCAGTAGAAACTCCAGAAAGTAACTGGGCTCAACAAACAAATAATCACAACAATACTGCACACAAAACTACAAGTTGTTGTAATTTTTTTTACATTTTGATTTTTGCCATGATTTGTACAGTTAATAAGTTAGTGAGCTTTCCATATGCTAGCAAGTGGATGGCTAGCAAGTGAATTTTTTAAAATTTACTTTGCTATAGACTGAGCCAGCTAGATATTTAAAAACTGTGCATCTAGTCTTTATGCCGAGTTAAGCCAGTGGCCTGCTGTCATTTTTGGCACTGAGATGTAGGAGTGGGATCAATTCTTCCATCTAACTTTCTTCAACAAAGTGTATTAGTGTTTACCAAAAAACTTATCCTCAACTGATATTCCAATTCCTTTGATCAGTGTTGATTAATTTGCAATGAATGAAAAAGTGCCAAAATATTTTCATTAAAAACAATTGACTGTATTGATTCTATAGTGAGTGTGCAGTAGGTCAGGCTGATAGAGCGACAGTGTGGATGGACACACATGCAGCCGGACACAAATCTGGTCAACCTTACAACACAGACTCACACAGATACAGACAGGGAGGGCCTCCGAATGCTCAGTGTGTGTTCGTGTGAGTGTGTATCTCCGTCCTCAGTGTTTCTGCATTGAACTGACATACCCTGTCCAATCGTTTGGCCTCTATGTGCCTAAGTAGCTGTTGCCTCCAGTCGGCTGGCATCCTGGATGTGATGTCTTCGGGTTTCTGCGGTACGACAGGTCTTACTTTGATGGTGTCATCAGACGGTTTCTCAGGGCAGGTTGCCAGAGTGTAGTCAGGAGGCATCTTCTCCAACAGGGCAGCCATGGTGGGACGAGCTGACACTGGACGGGCCTGTGGACAAAAGAGTTGATAATTATTTTGGACATTATTCAGAGCCGAAAAAAATCAATTTTTGTGATAATAATGGAAAAAATAACAATTAGTAAGTAAAAGGGAAAGCACCATTTTTGCAGCTTACTTTGACTAAACTGAATGTTTTAGCTTCTGTCAGATCATTGTTTTGTTTTTAGCTGTCATAACCCTAAAGTTTTGGCTCTTAAGTTCTAATAAGGTCATACAAACTGCTCTGTATCAGACAACAACAGATAAAGTAAGCAAAAGGATTGTAGAGATAGTGAAGCAATTAGCAAATTTCCCTGAGAACCTGATGGAAACAAAAGAAGAGTTACAGGGAGAATAAATATTGAATTTATATTCATCAGGTGACCAGAAACTAGACTGTTATATGAATGCTGATGTTGCTTTGCATGTAATGGCTCTGTGAAAGGGCATCTGTTCATCACTAAAAACAAAATAAGTAAAATTTCACTCAAATGAGTGTTTATAGCTTCTTTTACTACTCCAAAGAGGCTAAAACTGTGACTTTATAGAAACCCCATTTAAGTACTGGACTCAGTATTAAATAGCACTGACTGCTCTAACACCCTAAAACAGCTTATGTTTATATTTTTCTGACTACCTAGGTCTTGCATAGAAACAAATATTACCAATAAATAGATAATAATGATAACCTCAAAAACATAAAGCAGACAGCAATTGCATTTTTTTCAAACAGGTGACAAGACAAAGAGTCTACAGTTCAGCGAGGCCGTAGTTTAAAGCACAACGGCACTTTGATGACAAATTAATGTTTTCAACTTTTTAGCAAGCTGACAGTTAGCAGTAAAAAAGTTAAACATGTACACCACCTAGCATGCTAATGTTTGCTAACTAGTACCAATAAGGACAAAGCAGAGCTAATGGGATTGTAATGTCAGATGAGTTAAAAGTTTACCAAAGTTGTTGATATTTTAGTTGTTTTCAGATTTTCAGATATTTCAGTCCAGACCAGTGTGACATTTTGCTTGCTGATTGATACTGTCATCCCCAGAGCTAAGCTGCTAGCATAGATAAACACAGCTTTTGTTATGTTCAGTATCATGACTTTGCATCAAGTCTCAGTAATCAGTAGTGTCAGGGTCAAAGAAGGATGAAATAAGAATGCCTGGCAGATAAAACCGCCGGTGCATACAGACACTGTAGAGAGATGAAGCTTAGTCTGAAGGTGAATCTTTTTACAAAACAGGCGCAGCATTTTCTAACTGTCACTTTTGGCCTTATGCAGTGGCCGAAAATGGCAAGACTGCGGCATTGAGTACACAGTAATAGTTTTCTAGCTCACAGTTTCCTTCCTGTGCTCTGTTTCTTCATGCTGAAAGGTGAGGTGCTTTTTGCATCTGATCAGTGAGCTCCTGTACAACTCTCTGTGGCTATTTTTGGAAAGTCTGACTTGGGGCAAACCCAGAACATACAGAAGGGATTATTTATGGACTTGGGAATGCCTTGGGATCTGGGGATATGGCTGAGGCCAAGGACACCTTCACTACTCTGCTTAGGCTGCCGCTACAATGAGCTGGACGTAAGTAAGTGATGAAAAATGAACGGATTAAAATGCTTTCGCTCAACTACATACTCAAACTGCAATCTGCAATCCTATTTTGGTGTTTGGTACTGTCTTTTGCATCACTATTGCTGTCCATTTATGCAGTGTGTGCAAAATGTAGATGACTATGCAGTGCTGGTAATGCTCTCTTGGCTAAAAGCTTGAATCTAAAGAAACACAGGAAGGCATCTGCTGATCAGTTACATCAATTGATTAATTGAGTAACTAATCAGTGGATTAAATAAATGTCATAAACAGTGGGTAGTTGCAGCCCTAACTGCTTCATTGTAAGATGACTTACATATCAGCACATATGTTAACATCAGCAGTTTAGGTCACAGACAGTCTACCTGGGATGCTCCGTAGGTCTCAGTACTGTAGCTCCTAGCAGACAGGGGGCGGCGCTGAGTCAAGCTCTTGGTTGGGTAGCCGATCATTGGCTTCTTCTGTTCTTGGTAGGTGGGATAATCATCATCATACCGACCATTCCTCTTGTTGTGCATCATCTGGCTCTGGCTGTCGGCCATATTGGTGAGAGTAGAGTGCTCCACAGGGGTGGAGTAGACCAGAGCTCGACTGCTATAAAGAGGAGGGTCCGCCTGAGGAGGGGAGAGTTTCATCAGATCACAACAGAACACTCTGTGAATACAAATGATAGAGTGGCATAAAAGACAGTGGCTATAAAAGGTGTTGGGTATTACTAATACTATTATATTACAATACTATAAATAAACGCATATTTTTAAAAATGTGATGAAATTGTAAATTAACATATTTAACACCCAGATATATATTTGGCATATTTATGCCATCTAAACCAAAGGAAGAGAAGTTTTCATTAAAAATACTTTTGTGTCTTTTAATGGTTTTACAGCTATCACAGAAAATTTATTAGCATATGACAGCAAAATTCATTTTGGCAGAATGTTGTTAGTATTTCAGCATTTCATATCTCCTACCTGCTGTCTGTACTGAGTTTCCTGCAGCGCCTCCTGCTGGGCTTCATGGACTCTGCGAAACAAAGCGAGCTCTGTCGAGCTTACAAGGGAATCAGCTCTCCTCAAAAACCCTGGTCTGGAGCGCTGTGTGGGGATTGGCTGCTGTTGCTGGCTGGGGGGACCATCCTGGTTGATTGGAGATTGGGGGAAAGAAAACATCTCCAGCGGTGGATATGCACGATACCGAGGGCTCACCAACTCTTTGGGTAATGTCTTCCCTGGTTGATTGATGTACTCCAAGGCCTTTGATGAGTGGTTGACATAGTCTGGTGTATTTGGGAAGGGGGGAGGTATTCGACGGTCCATGGTCACCTGATTGGTCAGAACATTCACCAGTAAATCCATAAAAAGTTTTTAGGCATTATGAGTTTGCATGCTGACATGTGTGCATACATGCATAACTGAGATGATACACTATATTTTTTAATTTTTAAAGGTTACAGTTATTTCTTTCAGAAAACTTTGTTAATAGCATCAACAGTGGCTGTCAAATAAATGACAGTCAGCATCCTTGTTTTGCTCTAGGCTTGAAGAGCAGTCCTTACTTTTAGACCTTTGTATTGTTCTCTTATCTTTGAGTGTTCACTAAAAACAACACTTTTTACCATTATACATAGCAAATGAAATAATTTGGCAAGGTAGCAAAATAGCAAATATAGCATATTGCTTGCAAAAAAAAGCTAAGAAAAGCAAGAAAGCTGAGGTTAGCCAGCTAGCAGTAGCCAAGCCACGCTTCATGGATCCACTGCTGGCCACCCAACAAGGCCAGCTGACAAAACAGTTTACAAAGTGCAATTCAGCCTTGATTCAGCCAGATCAACTGAGGGAGCGTGGAGGAAAAAGCTGACATAAAAATAAGTCCACAGGCTTCAATAGGCAACCGTCATTTTAATTCATGCTCACTGCCCTTATAATGTTATCTATTGCAAACAGCTATAAAAAAACCAATGGACCCCACCTGCTCAGCACCAAAGAGCAAACAGGAACAGTTTGCCACTTGCCGGTGAACATTACTGAGCATTAAGGAGCTAAAAGGAAGGTTTTTCTCTCAGGAGTTTGCAGAGACCAAAAACAAAGCTAAAAGGGACTAAATGCTGGACTAAAGATTGTCAGGTGTGCAAAAAATGTGACTTTAAATACAACAATGTTGCATCATAGCTGCTGGATGTGTTAAAAGAAACCATTTGCTGATTTTAAGGGGATGACGAGTCAAAATTGCATTCATAACCCATTTTTGCTGCTTCCAAGTGGCCAAGCCCCAGCTAACCTGGGGGTTGTAGTTGTGATCGAAGTGGTATGCCTTCTGTGGGATGGCAGGTTTTTGGTTCTGTCCTGGCTGGTTCGGGTTGCTGAGTCCTTGGGCAGGGAAGCCCAACTCCTCGTCTAACATGGGGGCAGACTGGGACCGTGCCATACTGGTCTGCTCCATAGAGCCAGGCAACTCTGGACGGTCCAAACTAGTCTGCTGCTCAATGGATGAACTGTAGCTGTCCATGGGAATACTGCAGAGGTAACAGCAGGAAAAAACAGCTAAAACCTGTGACCCTCTGACGTAACACGTTGGTACTCTTATTATCAAGAAAACACTAGAAACCAAACCAAACCCACCTGTAGACCTTGTAGGAGCCGATGTCAATCTCATCGATGCTCTGTGATTTCTTAAACTTGGATCTCGTCTCCCTCATCATGGGGGACAGCCGGTCTGAGCTTTTGCTCATCACCACGGTCACTTTGTTGCCCCCACTAACAGTCAGCTGATCCTTTCTGTTCTGCTCCCCCTGGTTGTTGTGGTACGTCCAGCTGCCAGGCAAAGGCCCTGCACCTTGCTCCAGCCTGGGAGGAGAAAAACAAACAAGGTCTGAAGGTGTTCTGTTTGTTGTAATATGAGTCCAAAAGTGAGCTGAATTAGAGCAGTGTTGTAGTAAACGGTTAAAGCAGAGAAAAAGACAGACCAAACAGTGTCATTATAGTCTAATAAGTTGCTGTTTTGATCCATGTCCTACCATTCTTTATACGTAAATGGCTAACAAAATATGAGTGGGTATTAAGTGGTCTGGAACCAGGTCAGTGTTGGTAATAATGAGGTCAGAAATGAAAAAGCGGTCCAACAGCTTTACGGCAATAGATTTTTTGCACTCATGGTATGTTAGCATGTCATTTGTTTAACTTTAAATTTGACTGTGGATCATCTCTAGCTAATATAAGTTGGTTAATAAAAAAATAGTTACTCTTCTCACAGAGTGATAATGCAAATAATATTCTATAAATGTAAAGAATGAAATGATTGTATTTTAAAAATCTGGGCAAAGCTTTTTTTTCATTTAATTTTGTTTGCAACAAGCTTAAATATTTTATTTGTTGTTCAACTTTTCTGATTACTCAACAGATTGCTTCAATACCTCTGGAGAGTGAACTCTGTCAAAGCTGGAAAAGTTTCCAAAAACAAAATAAAGTTCTTGCAGAGCCCTGGTTCTCAGTTATGTACTAAATCAACCCAGAAATATGTTGGATAGGTTGGTCAAAATACTGCATTGATCAACTGGTTGAGATTAAAAATTGCAAACCACGAAGCTTTCAACATACAAATATGCACATTTCAAGGACTGATTGTGGGACTGTTGGAGCTCCATTCAGTTACCTTGAATCTATGTCCTTGCGGTCAGGGTTGGGACTGGAAGTGGGCGTCATGTCCAGTTTAGAGGGAAAAGCAGTTCGGTCCTCAAGCGGGCTAGGGGTTCTGGTCCAATTCTGCCAGGGATTCTGGGTAGGGGGTCCAGAGGACTGTGGGTCATTGTCTGGAGTGGAGCGTTGGTTGCTGTGGAAGGGGAGCGTCTGAGTGTCCAGCTCCAGAGGAACTCCTACGATTCGTTCTTGCCTGAGGAGGGGGCGACGCCCGTGTGTTGACTGTTGACGAGGTTTGGAGCCCAGCGGGGGGTTTCCCTGACTGCCAGTAGAGGATGGAGGGTCCATGGGAGACTCCTCAGCATCAAAACCTGTGTTGTCATAGTGAGGGGCCTCAGACCAATCAAAAGGCTCGCTCAATGGACGCCGATCCCCACGCTGCTGCAGGGTTCCTGATGGAGGGGTTTCTCTCTGAGATAGCAGGGGCTTGGAGTCAATGGGTTTGGGGAATGACTGAGCCAATCTACAGAAATACAAAATATTAAACATTAATCCTAACGTGGAAAATAAAAACAATTAACTGAATTATACCAAACAGCCATATTACATTATAATGTGCTGTATCTTTAATCAGAGCCACTGGGCATTCAGCATAAGTTTCTCTCCGTCTCTGATGCCTCCGAAAGATCAATCTGGCCAACAACCATGTTTGCTGTAATTAACGTTTCTGAGAGCAGCCTTAAACAGAAAATATTAATGCCTTCAGCCTCCCTCACTGCCACTTGCTGTTTGCAAATACCACATTTCACAAGTGCAAAAACAAAGGGACAAGTATACAGATTTAATCTGCGGGTGACCTCAGGGCATGTGAAATGACAACTCTAATGTCAAAAAATACCAAAGCGTGGTTTGCACCTGAAGTGGCCCCTCGGGACAAGTGGAGGCAAGAGTGAGGACACACAAACAAGCTTTTTTCTTACATTATTATACAGATATATTATTTGGCTCAAAGAGAAATGGAAAAGGTTGTTTTTAATAAAAAAATAAAATGTAAAAATGATCTGTTTACACCCTGTAGTGTCATAGAGGAAACAGAAAAAACAACTTGTATGGTACAAATCCAACTTTTGCTATGAGATTGGTGAATGTTTAGATCACTGGAGGCACTAATGGCAACATCTGTCTTACATTTTCGTTCTGTCAAGATGACTGTTACAATAATCTGCACATATTTCAATGTCACCATTTTCAGGGTTGCACATAAACTAGCAAAAACTAGTCAAGCAAACAGGGAATTTTGACAATGCTGTGATATAAAAGGTGTCAGCGAGCATTTGTACTTTGAATAGAAGATGATACAACAGCCTGGACTGACACTGAATATTAGAGTCGGACTGGACTGATAAATTACACAATAAACTATATTGTTGCAGCTTTATTGCATCAATTACTGTCTGCTGATACAACTTATTAGAAAATATCAAACATATCTTTGAGGTTGTTAGAATAGTTTTGCCAAAGCTGCTAACCCTTTTTTCCAATGTAATTCCTGCTGTTAGCATTCTGAGGTCACAGTGAAAGAAATCTGTTATTCTAACCAAAAATGTATTTTATGTCATATGTTAAGGTTAAGAAGTTGCATCTAAAATATCATTACAAGCTGCTGGCTCCAATCCCTACTCACTTCAAGCTATACCGAAAATGTCATAAATATGGCAGGCAGTGTAAGTTGAGTTGTTTGTTACTGTTTATTGCTGCAACATTTCTGATAAGAGCACATAAGATGTAAGTCTCCGGTGCTATTTTTTATTCCAAATCTGTCAAATCCCAAGTGCAATCAAGGTAACAATTTCAGCAGAAACACCCAGCATTTTTATTTTATGTATTGGTGTAAAAAATCCTCAAGATAATTCAGAAGCCCTGGACTTGGACAGCTTTAGGAGCAGAGGAGAGGAGAACTGAGAGAGGAAGGGAGAAAAAATCCTGGACAGACTTCTGCAGCATCTCAACGACTCTCTCTGACCTTGACTGAGCGAACAGAGAGATGAGAGAGACAGAGAATGATGGAGGGAGGAGAGGATGGATGGAGCGATTGAAGAGATGGATGATAGATGGAGAAGATTTAAGAGGGGGTGGAAATCAAAAGAGATGAAGAGATGATGGATAGTTGGAGGGAGGAACGGTGATGAAATTAGGCATGAAGCAGACGTGTGTGTGTGTGTGTGTGTGTGTCTGTGTGTGTAAGCGTGTGTACCTGTTGGTCCAGTGTGTTTGAGGGGCCTGGTCCTTGCTCGGGGCCGGCAGTGCGGGATTGTGTTGGTGTGTGTGAGAGAGTGTGTGCGAGTGTGTGTTGGCGGGCGGGTTGGAGGAGCCGGAGGAGCCCTGTGAGGGAGAGTAGTCGGAGTAGGTGGCTGAGGAGCCGCTGTGGTTCAGACAGTGAAGCTTATCCACCTCCTCATCAGTAGACTCTGGACAGAGGCCGACACAGATAGACAGAGATAGACAGCTCTTTTCAGTGAAAATGTCACATCCTCTCCTTCCTGATAGTCCTCTTGTATGAGAGCTAAAGTGTCTCTGTCATCACTGCAGAAAAAAAGGTGCCTTTAATAATATCTCATATCTCCTCTGTCCCACTAGTGAACACATAGCCTGCATTAGCAGTGATAAGGATACACTCTTGTGCCTTAACACACACACTTTGGTGGATATATTTGAAATCACAATGACAGAAGTTTCTATGAATAGCTGGTTGATTTCTGAATGAACATTGTAAGTGTGTCAAAAGAATGAACTGACAGCTAATTTCAGTACTGACACTAATTTAAAGGTGCTGTATTTAAAATTTAAGCACCAATTATACTGAACAAGTCCTTGAACATTATGGCTACAAATTTGGCAATTAAAGCATTTGGTTTGATCTTAACGGACACGTGAGAATATAGGTACAGGGTTGATAATGTACTGTTTTCATGTGGTCAGGAGTTAGAAGTTCGGTTTTTACCCAGACTGCCCTGGTTCGTCCCCTGGTCTCATAACAGTTTTATGTTTTTCAGCCATCATTCATAAGCCGCCATACACTCTTGCATTCCATGGCACAGTTTTATCCAGATGTCATTCTGAATATAAAATAAATTGTAATACTATGACCTCTGTATGGGAAATGCTCTATAATAGGGGCTAAAATGTTACATTTAGCACCTTAAAAGACAATCTTTTAATACCGTATCTTGTTAAAAGTGACAACTGCTGAACATGTAAACGATTTTGTGTTGAAATTCCATGACATGAAGTCAATCCAATTATGATTTTCTGCTTTAAAAAGCTAGTTCAAGCAAGTTCAAAGCAGCTATGAAGAACTTATAAAGTCCATTATCTTTTTTGCTGAATGATGTAGAGTTAATAACAGTTGTAAGACAATAGTGAAATAAGGCAAACTTTGTAGTAGTGTTGCCATTTATATACCTAGTAGGTTACATGTAATTCTGTAGTTCTCTGATTTGGCTGATAGTAGTTCTGTTGAGCTAAAACAGTACAGTATAAGAAAGTGTATCCAGTATGTTTTGGTGAAATTTTACTGAAATCTGTATTCTGTATTACACATTATCAGAGGGAGGAGATTCACATCCCTTTCTGAGGCTCGTCATCTGTCCCTTAACCCAGATTCTGGTAGCGCTCTCATTATATGTTTGGACAATATTGAGTCCACTGCACTGACGCAAGACATGGCCTCGTTACACAAGATGGGTTTAACAGTTCTTTACAGTCTTTTATTTAACCATGCCAGTCCCACCGAAACCCAGAGACTGTAACAGAAGGAAGACCTGGAAAATAAGCTGCATCAAGACAAACACAACAGTTACAGAAAGGCATAAAGGAGAGAGAAATTAAAAAAATATATATATTGTGCAAATATCAATAATATCAAACCAGCTGGCTCATGTGTCAATCCTATTTAGATCTTCACAATTAAAGAAAACCTTGTTACTAACTTTGCAACAAAAGCCCTCATTAGAATCAACACTCACCAAGACAAATAAGTTGGTTAATGCTTTAATTATTTCACACTAAGTTCTCTGACAGAAGAGGGGATCACATGGAGGAGATCTGGATTAGAGTTTGTCACAGAGAAGAGATAATAAACTGTTTCGTTCAGCGGATGGGATTAAACCACTAAATTATTTAGAGCAAATAACAGATTTTTGATGGGGTAGTGAAATGAGCTCTGGGCTTATTTGTAAAATATCCTTCCCTTTGGCTTACAGCTGATGGAACTGAGGCCTTCTGGGTAAAGTAAGTAAAATGTCAAAGCTACAGCTGAAGACTTTGGGTTGAAATCTAGATTCACCATAATGGTTTATGGTCTTCCCTCCCATTCTGTTAAGAGCTGAAATTTATCTGCTTACCACCGTGACTAATTAGTGGACACTTTTACAACGTGCCCCAAAGTGCTCCACAACAGACAGTATGAAATTTCTTTGCGACGTGTTTGTGTGCCCACATGTGTCTGCATGTATAAGCAACTGTTTCTATGTTGCTGTCTATGTAAAGTGTCAAACAGTACCTTTCTTGTCTTTCCCCAGCAGCACCACCTTGGGTTTGTACATTGGTGGCTCCACCAGGGTTGGCCTCATGTCAGAGATACGGATGTCGTTGGGAGAGCCACCCATCGAGTCCTGTGCGAAGGAAAAAACCCACAGGTTAATCAGGTTGCTAAAGTTGACCAGAGAGCCTCGCTTGGAGCTTAAGAGGCAATAGGCTAATGACCACCAAGCTGTATATGGTGGGAAGCAAGAATCACTGGATCGCCACGTTTTATTTACATTGTCTTCATGTAACACCCTGCCTCCTATAGTAATCACTATATAATAAAAATAATCACACAAATAAATAGGAATTTGACTGTATTAAGTAAATGAAATTAAACAACTGCCTAATAACAAGCAAAAAACATCAAATCATAGGTCCACAGTTGGGTTTTGGGTGTGTGTATGTTTGCGTGTGCCTGTGTGTGTGTGTGAGTGCAGTACACTGTGCAGCGACCTCAGAGCTCTCTGTCAGGTCCTCTTTGTCCTTCCTCTTGGGAATGTCGATGCCGGAGTTATGCATTGATCCCTGATCCATTAGCTGAGTCTGAGAGAAGTCCTGCATCTCTCTGTCGGTCACCTGGCAAACACACACACACACAGGTAATGTGTGCTGTCAGCCTCACACATTTCTGATCAGTAATCTTAGCGCTAAAAAGATTGTTAGATTTGGTGACAACTTATTAAGACCAATGTCATCAATGTGCATGCAATATAAAAGGGATCTGATGATCACTGCACTTCAGTTGTTCCAGGACCTCCAGTTACAACACACTGGTCTCTCAGTATGCATTGTATTTTGTACCTAAGGTGAGTGTTGATGTGTGTGTGTGTGTGTGTGTGTGTGTGTATATGTGTATGTGTGTGTTATCTACCTCTTTAGGAGGCAGCGGCCACGGTGGTTCGTACTGTTCTTTGCTGAGGTGTGTGTGTTCCATGTTGGTTCCTGCCGACGTGGCAGCGCCTGTGCTCAGCTGGTGCTGGTGTTGGTGCTGGTGCGGGTGCCCGTGTCCTGGGTGTACGCCTTTACCCACAAGGCTTTGCACTGACTTAACCATGTTCTTAAGGTCCTCAGGGTAGGGTGTCGGGTAGCGCTTCAGGTTTATCTCCACCTATGTACAAAAAAAAGAGAGAAATGGGTTGAGCGTGAACATGCAAGAAAGGACACACTTGAATTGGTGTTTCATAAGAATGTAGCTGTTTACATGAAACTTCAAAACATCTCAAACAAGACATAGACACAAAATAAATGCTGTGAAAACAAAATTTCTTGCTTATTGTTTTTTTTTTTCTCTTGCTAGTTACTTGTCAAAGACTTCTAGTATGAATTTTGACTTTGACATTGACTCGTCAACTTCTTTTGACTCTTCAATATTGTTTCAGAAACTCTTAAAAAATACAGACATCAGACAAGGGAAATAAAGTAAAAAAAAATATATAAAATGTGTTTTCTAACTGTAAATTCACTTTTCAAAGGTCACTTTAAAGCATAACTTGGAAGTTACTCAGCATAAAAATATCAGGTCACTGACAAGTCTGTAGGGTTTGGGCCAAATCAGTTATAAATATTTAGGCTTTGTCTCAGAAAACTCAGGACTTTTTAATTAGCTTCTATATGTCAAATGGCTCCTAACACCACCGGACTTGTGAGCTTTACTGAAAATCAGAGATGTAGCAGATCTAGAACACCTCTGTTTTTTTTCTATCAAGGAATGATGATTCAACCTGAAGTGTTTCATGCTAATTGTTGGAGTTGGAGGAGCTCCAGCGGCCAATCAGTTAACACTGTCTTTGCAATATTTGAATGGAAACTCTGGCTGCCTCATGTGACCCCCCTCACGACAGAGAGACAGACAGACAGACAGAGAAACAGACAGACAGAAACATAGAGAAAAAGCTGACCTTGACCTTCCCAGAGTTGTCTTCATCCTCTTTCTTGTCTTCAAAGTCAAAGGCCACAGTCATTCTCTGCTGTCTCTGCTCCTCCCACAGAGTAGGATTAAAGCTGTCACTGTCCGACTGGTAATCTGCACACACACACACACACACACACACACACACACACACACACGCACACACATCGAGGAAGAGGTTAAAACTGCTATCATACACACACACACACAGAACAAAGCGACAGAGGGACAGAGATGTAATCTGATCGTCTTTTCATTGATGCCGTTTGTTCAATTGTCACTTTGACTTCCTGGTGATTCTCTGTTTCCTTTGATCTCCGTCACACACACACACACACACACGCACACACACACACACACACACACACACACTCAGCCCACATCTGCAGCCACTAAATCACTTGGAGGTTTAAAAAAGGACACGCACACACACGCACACACGGGCACACACACGCACACACACGCACACAATGTTATTTTAGATGGTTCACCTCCACACAACCTCACAACACAGCAAAAACTACACACACACACACACATAATACACACACATGCACACACAAACATGCACGCACACACACTCTCTGTGATTAATGGCCGCAGTGTTTTGACTCTGAATGAAAATCAGAGTTCGGGTTTGTTCAATGTTCAGACTTTAATGTCTCTGCAGATGGAAAACTGATAAATCTTGATTGATTGATTGAATTTTCTTGATCTCAGATTAAAGGACAAGTTCAACATTTCGTAAAGTACTCTTATCGCTCACCTGCCAACAGGTGTGAACACTGAGACTCTGTCCAAATGTTCTCTGCAAACCAGCAACTCGTAAGCTCACTCAGTAACAATGTCACTGAAAAATAGTAAAAACTTTACAAATTAATTTAAAATAAAAGTGTCAAATGTCTGATTAATGCACAAACACGAGGGCACGGTGGGGGACAATTGTCTAATTTTCAATCATTATGCTGGTTTCTCCAAAAAGTAGTGGAATAATAGTTTTGCATGACTTCGTCACTTTATAAAATATTGATCACAGCACTTGAATATGTCACATTTCTTTGATCTGTCTAAAAACCAAAGTGGTAAAGAAACATTTTTGTGGTTTAACGGAGAATTACATGCATAACTATCAAAGCAGGCTGCTTCCACCTGTTTTGGGTTTTTATGCTAACTGTTCGCTAACTGTTTTGCTTCATATTTAACACGCAGGCACACATAAATTAAATTTAAATCCTCAAATAAGTTTTAAAGCCTCTGAAACAGCATTTAGACCCCCGTGAAGCAAAAGAAAACTGGAATCAGCTCAGAAAAACAATGGATTTTTTTTTTAAACAGTGTTTCTAAATAATCCGTCTCTTGGTTTCCATCAACAATCGTCTCTTCTTCTTCTCTTTATCAAATATCTGGTTTCATTCGGTCCTTCCTGTAAACAAACATCATCACCATCTGCTTATCGTGTCCCTCTTCCTCCTCCATGTATCTCCACTAATCTCCTCTTTCCTCCAGAACCTCTAATCAGCTGCTTATTGTGTTAAGAGGAATACAAACAGGGTGGAGACAAACAGGCTGGACTTTTACCTGACAAACACACAGACGGTGAAAAGGAGACGAGTTCTGGAAAAAGTCCAGCCGGAGATAAATGATGTTTACATAAAAAGTAAATGTCAGTTTTTGCAGGAAGAAACAGGAAGGAAGACAAACTCAAACAGAAAAGACAAAGTGACCGAATCAGCTGTAAACACTGTTTTTAAGAGCTGAACCGCAATAAAAACTGTTTTCAGGGAAAATTATTTGCATTTTTTTAAACCTCATATTATCTTCACTCACAAACAAACAAGACATTTTTGTTTGTGATGACGTCCTGAGCAGCGTTTAAAGCTACTGTGCAAACAAAGAAAACTAACTTTGGTTAAACTTACGAAAAAGCCACAAATCATCAATTTAATATCAACAATGAATCAAAATATCACGTTTTGTTAAAAGGGTTTGCTTGTAGGTACGAACCTGCAGATATTTATCACAAACGCTGTGTTTTTCCTCATTTCTAGTGAGTTTTTGGTTTCTTTCTGCTCATTGTTTTAGTTCTATACAACTTTACTGTTCTGGTTCCACCTCACTGCTCTTATAGCATCGTCTTTAGCTGCAGAATTAAGTTGTTTTTAGCCAAAAATCCTCCACAAACAACCTGGCTAAAACATACGCACAAAGTTAGCCACCTTCTGATGGACACAGTGGAGCATTAAGTAGAAGTTTTAGGATAAAGAACTTATTTTTAGCCACTAAAGCAAAGTAACTTAGGTTTGAATTATTCAGCCAATCCAAGCATCAAATAACTTCGAGACCAAAATGTATTAAATATGTCGACTGAGGGCAAAAACTTAGAAACCACAAGGAAAGAAAACATTGTTTAAGAAGAAAAACGCTGCAAGTTTATTTCTGAGCTGCAAAATCTTTGGTCATGAAACAATTAAAGACAAATGTGGCAATAAAACAACAGTGAAAAACATAAAAACACACTTCAAACATGAACTGCAGAAAGAAGCTGCATCAGCAACTTGGACAAACATCAGAAAATTAAAAATATAAAGGCGTCACAATGAAATCTGTGACCTTTTTGAGCCCTAAAACAAAGAAAAACCTGCAGAAAACCCTTGTTTACTGAGTTCACACACAGTTCAGGACTCATTTTGTAGTTTTATGGTTTCATAAACAGTCAGTTTTCATGATGCCGTCCATCCTCGACGTGCACAGACAGACTCACAGACACAAAGACGCTCTCAGACTCCAGAATGACACTGTAAGCTTCGTGGATTGTGGGGGATTAACTCGTCGCTCAGATGCAGGTCTGACACACAAAGCCCCCCCCCTCTATCACCACCATCATCATCATCATCAGCTGCCTGTTGCAGAAACAGGACACCAGCCGACGGATTAGAGACCCGACAGCAGACGAGTCCCGTTGATTTCTTTCATTTTTTTGGTCCCTGTCGTGCCCCAACATGGCCGCCGGTGAAGCTAAAGCGTTTTAAATCTGAGTTACAGTAAAAAGCAGCTGAGCCCCGGCGGCCTCTCAGGAGACTCTGAGGGACTTTCTGACCAGCAGTTTTCAGTGTGTTTACATTCATGTTTGACAGGTTGATGATTTGTGTCGGTCCTTTGTGGATCTTTAAGTCCTTTTTCTGTTTATTGCATCACTTAGAAAAGAAGGAAAGTACTTAAAATGAAGCTAAATAGTAGCAAAATACACAAAAAACATACAGTACGCCTTTTCTGTCACTATATGCTGCACAATACACAATAATGTTGCTCTAACAGACATCGATACA
The DNA here is from genome assembly GCA_034780835.1 of Ctenochaetus striatus. Classification (NCBI taxonomy): domain Eukaryota; kingdom Metazoa; phylum Chordata; class Actinopteri; order Acanthuriformes; family Acanthuridae; genus Ctenochaetus; species Ctenochaetus striatus. Next base: position 6,051,542 of record JAUZTA010000025.1, read on the forward strand.
CCTTTATTTTTCTGTGGTGGCACTTATTTGTGTTTCAGAAGAGTCCAGCACATTGTACAGATGTTGTTATTGGCTTATCCTTCTCTTATTGAACATCTGCAGGAGTTTAAAGTTTGATCATAGTAAATTCAAACTGCTATCAAAGAAATCATGTGTCCAAAACTTGTTTCACTTCTACTAACTTGCCTCACCAAATATATTTTAGCAAGCAAATGACGCTAAAGAAACTCGTCCTGTCAGGTCATTACGGTCATTTATTATGTCAATATTTAGCTTAAATGCTGAATCTTTCTCCAGTATAACCTGATGCTTTTGTTTCTTAGAGTAAAATTAACATTGTTAATAAAAACAAGGAGATAAACATGTTTGCAGGATGGTGCAAAACACAGTTTTCATCTCAGCTAATTCCCCCATTCATATCAACTGTATGGAGGTAATTTTTTTCTAAAACTCAGTCATTTAAAATTGTATTAAGGATCAAAATTATGCATAATTAAGGGCTGGATTGCTTTGATCAACAGCAGCTGTTAGCTGTCTCGGTGTTTCCTCCCTCAGCTCCGACTTCTCATCAGAATATGGTCAACAAACTCAGATTGCATGGCCTTACTGCCGAACTTTAGGCCTTGAAATGTCCCACAAACTAATGCATGAAGTCACAGCGGCTCCATCTTTTTTTGATACGCACAGTCTGCAGTTTAGGCCTGCTAATTTTCTAGCATGTTTGGCAGCTTATCAGGTTTTCTGAAGGGATTTCTGGAGGGATGCATCACATTTTCTTGCACATTGGGCAACTACAGACTGTAAACTTTGAGCAGTTTTATCTAGAAGCATCAAAATGAACTTTTTTCTCAGAGTCCAAGTTGAATTTTATGCATCTGTGCAGGAATCAGGACACTTTATAAAAAGGTAAACTGAACTTTGTGAAAGCACATTTAAATTCTGCTTAGCCGGTGGGAGGTTCAAAGAAAAACACAGATATGAATCAGGGTGGGACGCTACAGTGGGCTCCTCTGTGTGTGTGTGTGTGTGTGTGTGTGTGTGTGTGTGTGTGTGTGTCACACTGTGCACTGTATGTTTGTTTGGTCTTATCTCAGATCTCCTCCTTATCCACACGAACAATCTCGGCCTCAGATACCAACCGACCGGAGTGAAACCTCACTGTAAATGACACACATTCACCCTTCACACACACACACACACACACACACACACACACACACACTCACACACACTGAGTTCACTGTCAGCAGAATAAAACACACAGATTTGCTGACAAACCTCAGACTGAAACAGCAGACAGAGAGAAGAAAAAACAGACAAGATGCAAAGAAAACAGAAGCTTAACTGTCGCTGTAATGATGAAAAACTCCCAGAATTCTCAAGTTCAGGAGCTCAGTCGTCTGTTTTCTTGCAGATATTTTGGTTTTTATTTGTTTTAATAAAAAATTGGATTGAAAATTGTGTAAAACAAAGTTCAGCCGAAGTCTGAATTAGACAGAGACGCTGCAAGAGGGAGAGAAGTTGTGTTGGAAGGGAAGAAAATGTTATCACGCCAATCAGATCTCCTAGAATTGAATTAAACTGTGTGTGTGTGTGTGTGTGTGTGTGTGTGTGTGTGTGTGTGTGTGTGTGTGTGTGTGTG
>JAUZTA010000025.1:6147083-6161011 GCA_034780835.1 Ctenochaetus striatus
TTTCTGACAATAGTTTGGAAGGTAATTAAAAAGATCAAGGAAGTTAAGTTTTGAAAGTGCAAATGGTGTTGTTTTTTTTAATGCAAATCATGCCAAGTATAAAAAATATTGCTATTTGTGGATCAAATAAAGACATTACTATATTTAAATTGAGCTAAAATTGCCCTCAGTAGAAACAGACCCCCATATTATTGGCCCTTACATACTGAGTCAGTTTTTGTTTACGTCTGTAATCGGCTATCTGAGTGTCACATAAGTATGACATAGTACACTTGCTGATTGCGTCATGCTTTTGAGACTGGAGTGAGACACAAGTTTGCACTTTAGATATGAACAAGAGAAGAGTCAGTGGATGTGAGAAAATCCTCTCAAAGGAACTGACCTGCCAGGAACTGTCCTTGTAGAGTCCTGCTCTAAAAAACTGAACAACTAAACTTTTCATTACACAGACCACAGTATACTATATATGCACATAGGGCTGGGCAATATGGGCAAAATCAACTATCATGATATTTTTAACCAAGTACCTCAATACAGATAATGCAAAAATATTGTAAGGATAACCTTTGGTGTTTCTAGAGAGAATAACACTGAGATATTCAACAAATAATCATCAGTTATGTGGATATAATGACTAAGTGAGTAAAGGCAGATATCAGAGTTCAGAAAATGACATCACTTTAATGTAATGTAGAGTTTATAACCAGGAAATGACAACAGTCTGGCCTCATCATAATGTATCCATATTCCAAATTTAAGACCATGCCTTGTATTGATATATTGGCCAGCCCAAAAATAATTGATCAGATAATAAGATGAAATATAAAGGATATTGAATGAATATGTGAACATAGCAAAAACTGGACCATAACAATGTTGTGTCCTGCAAGTTTTGTTGTTGTTTTTGAATTAAGGTCAGATTATTGTCTGCGTCTGGCACTGAGTTCTCAGAGTGAAAATACTGACTGAGGTCTGAGCCGTCACTGTTGTTTCTGAGGAGTCAAACCTCCACTGCACAGCTGCAGACAGCCTCTCAGTACTCACTCAAGGGTGAGGGCTAGGATTTAAAATAAGGCTTAGAGAGGTTATGAATATTCAAATGGGTTGAAGAAAACATATGGCCAGTGTTATCTTAACGTGGCTGGGGTAGAAAGTACAGAAACCGAGAGCTTTTTTCTCCTTTTTCTTCCAGACAGAGGCTCATAGTTCTTGACTGCCAGTTTCCTTCTAAAAGCTGTGGCTTCATTTTGGTGGAAAACTATTGAAAACTATTAAATTTAAGTCTTAAATGAATAATTGCGCTTTTAAATCATTCACCAACAATATAAATAGTGTTAGTTCCACATCAGGCAGAGGCAACGGGTGGTTTTGTGTAGAAGAACTCACCACACTCCTCTACAACAAAGTCGCTGGCATAGTTACCATCAAACATACAGGCCAGTAACTCATACAGTAGCTAAGGAACAAACCAAACATGTTTTGCAGACTCTAAATGAACTCATAAGTCTATCGAGTTTAGAATAACAAGAGGGGCGTTTTTGTTTTTCATTGTTTGTGTTTGAAAAATCCCCTTTGTATTATTTCTACTATTACTATTCTTTATTTCATCTTTCTGCAAACTGTTTTTCTGCTCTTGATAAACAGAAGCTCTGATACCAGATGGAGAGGGAGTTGAGCTGTGGAGACTGTAACATGGTGTTTCGCTCCACTGGGCTGCTTGAGAAACACAAAGCACTGTTCTGCATTGGGAGCCATGCAAAACACCTTCGGGTGCAACGACGCAACTCTGAACCTCTCATGAGAGACAAACCTGGATGTGTTGACCCTGTGCAGATGACAACAGCTGACCCTGTTAAGGTAAGTAAGTTATAGTGATCTAATGAAGAAGAGATGGATCTGAGCAGGTGGATCAGGTGAGGCACCACAAGAAACAGAGAGATTTGGAGGTTTACATGGATCTATTTCTTATCCGTCTGCCAAAGTGGAGATGTGAGTTAAATTATGGGGTTTTTCTGTCATTGCAGAGACAGAAAAAGATGCAATTGAAAACTCTGCAAGTTTCTTTGTGTATGCAGGTAAGAGGTCAACGCAGGACCACGACCAGGAGTAAGACTGCTGGTGCTAAACTGAAGTCAGCAAGATCAGAGGACGTACCGGTAACCGATCAGACAGAGAGCGCTGCTCTGCGAGATCTTACAGATGAGGTAAAACTCAACCAACTTTCTCCTGCACCACAGCAACTAAATACATCAAAAACACAGTAACAACTCAAGACACGTACATCAACTGTTAATGTTAAATGTTACATATGAGGTGTTAGTATTGAAATGCTAAAAAAAAGCAATTTCTTTCCTCCAATTTTCAGTTTCAAAAGTTGAGGACGTCCATTGAAGAAAATCTACCAATCTGGTCAAAAAGGAGCAGGGACACTGAGGTGGGCTCCATGTTCCTTCTGTCAGTCTTTTCTCTCACACAGTCTTTTTCTTTTTCCTCTTATTCCTCTAATCTTTTCAGCTTGTGGTACTTAGAGAGCACTTCTGTCGTGACAGAGTGCTATAAGTGTGCATTAATGCATTGAGTCATCAGCCAGCGGTGTCAGAATGAGTCACAGGTGAAGATGGGTACAACACAACAGTACATTTTTATGACTTATAAATGAAAAGTTTTGGCTCCAGGGTTTAAGATGTTTAAGAACCAAGGCTGTGCATGAATTTATTCATTTGGAAACATGGTCTTAAGGCGAACAGGCATCAGCTGGGTCACAGTGAGGGACTGAAGAAGATGAGGGAGATGGCGACGCTCCACGAGCGCCAGCTGGCCCTGATCCATGCCCACAACCAGCAGCTGGAGCAGCAGAGAGACGGTGAGAGGCAAATGCAAAAGAGAAAAGATGGAAACCTTGTAAATCAAATATCCTCTTTAGTCTTTGTGTAAGACTCTTAAACACTCAGAGACTCTAAGACACAGTGAATATGTGTGTGTGTGTGTGTGTGTGTGTGTGTGTGTGTGTATCAGAGCTGGCCCATCAGGTAAGCATCCTGCCCGAGCAGAGAAGCACAGCTCACCTGGAGAGTCTGCTGATGGAGCTCAGAGAACAGGAGGAGAGGAACGAGGAGACGCTGCAACAACTGGCTGAACACCTCCATGTATTACAATACTACAAGTGAGTATATGTGTACTAATGTTAGTCTGTCATATCTCAGGCTTTTAGATGTTATCATCACAAGTTTTTGTTCTTTACTCAAGTAAAGGAACCAATACAGCGATGTAACATTACTACTGTATTGATTTTTTTGAGTACAGTAGCACTAAACAGTTAGACAGTATTTTAAATGTACTCCAAATGCAGGAAGGCCACTTTTAAAGAGTTAGGTTTTTACTCATGTAAGTTATGAGATTGTTGATGTTATCACTAATGTAATCAATATTGACATTATCACTAATGCGATCATGTGTAAGCAGCACTGTGACGTTGTGGTTTGAGGTTAAACAGATTTTAACTACTTCATGGCTTCATACTGCTGGCCAGCATAATTTACAATTTGTTCATATTCAGGATAAAATATGCATCTAAAATGTAACAAATAAGTATATATGAGTCATAAACCTAAATGATAAATGCAGTAATTTGTTGTTCAGTTAAGTTCAGTCATTTAAATCGTAGGTGGGAAACTGGACGTGCAGTCAGGGACACAAGATGAAGACAACACAAGTACAAATACATATACTTACTGTTTTAATCCATAGCTGAATATAATCCCTGAAAAATGAAACAAAAACTGTTTACTCCAATTTGAGAAAGGTTTGTTAATGACTACAGAGCCCGGCTGTTTTTGAAATAGATTATACATTTATTTTTAAAGGTCCAATATATATAAGACTAGGCCAAACTCCCCTCTGGCTCCTCTCCTGCCCCTGCCTGAACCTGCCAGCTCTGTGTCGTCCAAGGAGTCAGCGCACTGGTCTTTAAAGATTTAAAGATGAAAATATGAACAAATGGGCTCAGGGCTGAGAGCCACAGACAGGGTGAGGACAACTCAACTGCCAGAATAAATGTTGGCATTGGAAGTTTTTATGAATCATGTATGTAAACTGCCAGCAGTTTGTTCTGTAGTTAAGGTCTAGTTGGGTCTAGCTTGTTTTGGCTTATAATCTTCCATATTGTCACCACAAACATAGCTGAAAAATGTCATGAAAAAAACAGACCTACAGCATGTCCCACCAGTCACTACATTACCCATTTGTCAGTTAAAACTCTCGACCTTGAAGTGGTCTTAACCTGCTTAGATGAGAAGAGTTTATTATAAAGTAGAGCGGAACACGTGTCATTTTGATATGAATTGTAAAAAAAAATCAGTATAATATGGATGTAGTGGACACATTCAATGCAACTGTTGCCCAAACATACAATGCCAACATTTTATTCTGAGGATGTGGCTTCTAAGGAGGACATGAAGTACTGATAAGCAGTAATTCATTGATTGGTTTCTATCATAAGTACCTTAAATTGTACATAATCACAGTACTTGGGTAAAAGTTCTGTCCATAACTAACACACACAATGAGCAGTGTTTCTGTGTTTCTCAAAGACGCATTAGTAAGATAATGGCTGCTAAGAGATCAGCACTGACACATGAACAGGGATCTAACCCGCCACATTTCAGCCTGTATCCACTAAATGTTCTGCCAGAGTGAGCACAGATACAACAAAGGGTTTATTCGAGGTGTATTTGTCAGGGTGGATTACATCTGCACAGATACTTACAAAAAGAGACGACTGCTTCAAGATAAATATTTAGAGCAATAGGTTTTTGGTTTTCTTGCTGCTGGATGACTCAGACCATCAGTTATGTGTTTTATTAAGCCTGTAGTTCCTCGTCGCAGCATTTGCGGTAGAATAAATTGAATTTCCTATTGTATGGCTGGGAAACCTTCCAAAGATGCCACTGTATGATCTAATTTAGATGATCAACTGCGTTTTCTTTTCCCTTTTAGTGTGCGAGAGGTCCCCGCACCTGATCAGCCAGATCCATACAAGAATGAAACAATGCTTCATGACAGCCATGAGCTCATTTCTTGTGCAGAAAGCCCCCTCTCTGCCCAGATAAGGTATGTAACTACATCCTTTAAGAGTCATTTATTTTTAGACTCTCCACATAAAGGGAAAACAAGACGGGCTGCAGCTTTCTTTCCCTATTTATCTTGTTGCCACTAAAAAAAAACAGGTTTACATGTGAACTGTGTCACTGAGTTGTCTGGTTATATGAGAGTGAATCAGGTCCCTTTTGTTGCAGGGCCCTGCGACAGGCATACATGCAGACAGGTGGGTCAGATCCAGCCATTGTGGCACGAATGATTGACCTGCAAGCAGAAGCCCAGAGTTTGGAGAAGAACCAACCAGTAGCAGCCAGCAAGAGTAAGACAGGCTGAAAATGAGTATACAGTGTCACTGAATGCCTCTCTTTTAGCACAGCTGTGCTCAGTGGAGCCTTTATTAACTTTACACAGCTTGATTTTTCCACTCCAAAAACTGATTTCCTCTGCAGAGTCCATTGTCAACAGATTCGAGTCCAGCATTTCATTTCACATGATCAGTTATAGCAACAAAACACACTGAATGAAAACAAAGCAAAATGAATACTTTTTCAAGAGGCAATAAAGTTTAAAATTCTTGGCACACAACTTACGTGTCACATCATTGTTGTCCACATGAACAGAGGTGAAGTCTCCTCTGCAGGGTCTCAGCTGGAAGCTGCTGGCTGTGGAGCAGGACAACCAAAGACTGGAGGAGGAGATCTTCAGGATGCAGCTGGCCAGGAAGCAGCACCATAACTATGAAGGTTAGAAAGTTCTCATAAATTAACACTAGAGAGAGTAGTGATGGTGACGTACTGCAACAATGCATACCAGTTCATTGCTATTAAATTGGTGAATGTGGTTACTGTCCAGCCTCATAGCCTGTGGATTGGATCCAGGCTGTTGGTTAGTCTGGATGTTCTTGCCTGTATGGACCTGTACCTTCTCCCTGAAGTTTTAGATTTAGTTTATTTTCTGTTGGTTCCAGTAATAGTTTTAGTTTGTTTTACTTTAAGTATTTAATTAATAAAAATGCTGCAAAAAAATACCATGAATATTAGAATACAGTTTAGGTTGAGCTGTGAACAGTTTCTTAATAGAACTTTTAGAAAGTGCATTTGTAAAACTGCAATATTGATATGCTGACATGATTTTAACATCTCAATAATAAAAGAACTGCAGCGAAAGAACAAATTGTATTTCCACATACGAAAAAAGGAAAACTATGAAGCTTTCTTGTTTTTTAAGATTTGTTGCCTTTCAAGTATTTATTCCAGAGTTTTGGAGGTTTTGGAGGTCAGTGCACACTGAACCCTGTCAAAATTTAACCCCTGAGAATATTTATCCCCAAACCACAGTATTTAACCCTTATGTCATATCTAACAGTTTGAAAGAATAGGAATGTGAATTCTGCCTCTGAATTTTTCAGTCAGTGCGTTGTGATACAGGCAGCATGTTTATCCTGTTTATTATGTAATATGTTGCGTGTGTGTTGTGCAGTTGACACAGTGTACTGAGTGTTTTTGTCCACGCTGTACTGACAACACAATTCCATTGACTCACATAGCCATGAAAGTGGAGTAATTTTTGGATATTTTGGCTTAAATGTGCAGTGTTTCTGAAACAGAACATGGTCATTTACACCAGAAGTATATATATAGATCAGGACAGATGTCAACGGTTTGGGTTGGTGGTCTTCACAGAGGGCGTCTTGTCTCGGTTTGTCCTCCAGCAGCAGCGAGCACTGAGCTGGAGCTCATTCAGAGGAAGAACCTCCTGCAGATTTCCAGTATGCAGGAAGAGACAGAGAGAAGCAGAGATGCTCCCAGGCCCAGGAGACAGCCTCCTCCACCTCCTCCTCACCCACATCCACTCCCACTCCTCAGCAAGACTCACATTCATGCACCTCTTCCTCTGGTAAACACACATTAACATGAGTCAGAAGAACGAGGCAACGACTCTTATGTGCTATAAGTATTTTAGCAGTTGCCTTTAATAAAGTCCTTTGATTAAATCCAAAATTATCAACCACGTTGTTCTATGATTTCTGATTGATTCAGACGCTTGTGTGTCCTTCAGCTGCAGGCCAGATCCTTCTCCTCACCGCTGGGAGGATGCATGTTGCACTCTCTGGGTCCAGCTCCGTACAATCCGGCGTGAGTTTCATTCTCCATGCTATCCACAGTCCATCAACCCTCTCCAGAAATTAAACTGAGTGACAACAATGTCCTGGTGTCTTAGAGCGGGGTTTGTGGTTTTCTATGACCTCATGCTGGGGGTTGATGTCTCTCAGAGGACGCTGCGTTTAGTGACAGCCCTCTACTCAGATGGTCAGGAGGCAGGACCGCCGACTCCGTTGCCCCCTGTCCGGTGCCTGCCGGGAGCGTCTCTGCCACACACCCGCAGCCTCACCCCTGAAAACTACGCCCTCATTTCAGTCAAACAGCCTGTTCCCAGGTAGGAGAAATGGCTAATATTATGATTGTATACTGTAGTGTGGTGGAACAACTTACACTTTCTGTGGACACGATTTCACAAGGGTTTAGTAAATAATAGGAAAATGCCAGTGCACTAATTCTACTTTAGAAAGGAGTGAAACACATTCGAAAAAGCTTGAAAAATTAGCAAAAATCCCACATAAGGAGCTAAACTCTCAAGCCTGGCTCCACTGTATGAAGTGTGTCCTGTTCGTTAGTAATGAACAGCTAAATGTTGTTGTCACAATACAGTTGGCCTATAGCCAAAAAAGACTCTATTATATCCATGGATAAAACCAATAATGTAAGAATTACTTTACTAAGAATAGGAAATTGCTGATGAGGCAGGAAAAAAAATGTACATATACTGTGTATGTATACTGTATGTTTACTTTCCTACCTGTAGGGTCCAGCCGTCACCCTCCCTCTCTCTAATGGTGGAGGTGCAGGCTGCAGGAGATCTGGATATTAATGGCGATGAGGCCTTCAAACTGGTGTCCCGCGGCTGGACACTAATAGAACTCTTTGACCAAAACAACCAGGTATACTTTGATTCTGTGGACTGCTAATAAATACATGTGGAAATTATTTCTAGACTCATTTTTTTAAGGCCATAGTTGTCATATTGCATCTGTGTCATATTATTTAGAGAGTTATAATAGTAACTTTACCAAACACCATTAATTTTAATTGTGTTACCTGCTTAGCTAATGAATAAGCTGATTTCACTGTCTGGCAGAGTTTAGGATTTTACTATCAAGAATATGCACTCAAGACTGAAATCTCCATCTGCTATTCTTGCCTGTACAACCAGTTTAATTATTTGTTCAATCAACCCATTACCAAATACCCTGGCTTATAATAATTGATGTACCATTTTAATGTTTTTCTCTCACACAGCTCCGTAGTGGCCACTGGAGGGTGCCAGTGCGCAGTCTGCCTATTAGACCCTCCCTAAGTCTTGTCCACCTGAACTCAGTAGCCCAGGTAAAAAGACCCTCAGCTATTCAGAGCAAACATCTGTATGCAGCAGTTCTACATAAACAGTACTGTCCGTTTTCCTCTTAAATCATCTGTCTGATGTTCTATTTCAGTATAAATGCAAGTGGACATTTCGGGCTAATGTGCCTTTCTGGTGCAGAACAAAGCCAGGAAGTAAATCACACATCTGACTGTATGTGTGTGTTTATGTAAACTTCAGGTTGGCGACATGGAGCTGTGTTTACGTCTGGTCAATGGTCGAGATGGTGATGTTCAAACTCTGGCAACACCTGAACCAACCAGCACCGCTCACTATAAATATCCAGCTGCGGTAGGATGAATATTAAAAAGTATCATTTAAGGATGTTTTATTCTAGTTTTTAGGCAATTATTGCTAATTACTCAATTAGATGGAAGTAAATGCTACTTCTGTTTTTATGTGGTGCTCTTGATGTGTCTGAATACAGATGTGCTCCCATCCTCTGGCTGTCCATGGAAATGCAGTTTTATCAGCTGTGGCTCCACAGCCCACTGAGGCCACTCAACTCTCATCCCTTTTGCCGTTCAGTGACAATACAGACCCCTCACCCACAGAGGGGGCCAGGCAGAGCTGAAAACATGCAGAAAACATCTCTATGATCAGGATCTAATAGATAGAAAAATTCTGTCTTCTAAACTCTGATTACTGTCTGAAGTGTCTCTCCCACTGTAGACTATATGCATTTACTTTTCTGAAAAATGCACCAATCTTCAGTTCATGACTTCTTAATCACAGGTAATGAAGTGCCTTAAGTTTGTTAAAATAGTTAATTTTTTGTGGCTGCAGCTACCGAATAAAAAGTGAAAGGGATTCTGTCATTTCTCAGTTGTTTGGTTTAAAGAGGTAATAATGAAAAACACATCTCAATTTCCCAGAGGCTATGGAGACAATCTTGATCAACAAACAGGCCAACATGTAATATCAATGACTCCTCAAATACAGTCTCATTTGATAAGGAACCAGTAAAAAGAAAGCAAAACTGACAATTCGTCAAGCCTCCAATAACTGCTAAGCATTCACTGTAAAAACAAGTTTCATCCATAAAGTTTTCATTATACTGTCTTCTCAAAAACATATTTTGTATTTTATAGTTTGGTTCTGGTCAGAGCTGTGTAAAGGACTTGGGAAAGTAAACAATGGTACAAACTTAGATCTGCAAATTTTTTTTATTGTTTTTTTACTACAAGTATACAAAACTTGACAGACAAATCTATGAAAATGGATCTTATTTACAGAAACAAAAGTGTTGAAGGTGGAGAGGGGCTGGACAGGCATGCTGTGCTGGTTTTGTAGATCAGAAAGGAGACGAGGACAGTCACGCTGAAGACTTGACAGATGACGACTGGTTGGCAGGCTGAAGGAACAAATAATAATAAAAAACATTACAGCAGGAACACCTATATGAGCATCTAGGATCATCGTTGTGCCTGCCATCTCCATGCTCTCAAGCGGAAATGTTTTTGGACTTTTGGTTTTTCTTGTTTGGCTCCAGTTAAGAGCGCTTGGGTCTATCAGTTTCATAAACTAACAGAACTGTAGAAACACTTACAAAACATTGAGTTGTTCTGAACTTGAACTGCAGAAACAAATGCTGCTTATCTAGTTGGAAGCTCTTTGAATGAATCCTGATTCTTCCATGCAGAACAGCACATAAGAGTGTTAGAGAAGTCAAACTATAAAAGCTGAAAAGTCTGCTCACCCTTAAATCTTGCATACAGACTTGCAACCAGCCAAACACAAATCAACATCATCATGTTTCAGAACCTCTAAATGTTCAGGCATCAAATGACACAGGGTTCCTTTCAGCTTGTAAAGACTTATGTAGTTTAGATTAGGCTTTTCGAGCAATCCCTCTACACATGCAAATTTCAACATGCAAGCACCTTACTGCTAACTGAACCCAAAATTCGCCTGAAGCTCCACCAGAAACCACCTGCAAGTTAAGAGCTACAGTATGTTTGGCTATTCCTTCCATCTAAGCAAGGCGGCATCATCACAGCACAATCCTTCCACACAGCCATCCTGCAAACGCATCAGTATGTAAGGCTTCTATCACTCGCCTCCTGTGATTTTCCCTCCTGGACCCCATTGCCGTTGCTGGCACTAGAGTCCCCGCTGCCATTAACTGTGGCTTCCTGTTTCGCTTGTTTAGCATCAGTGTCCTCTACTGGGCTCTGCTCCTCTGGTTTCCTCTGTGTAGAAACAAACCAGGACAAAGGGGGAGGGGGAAGAGAAGACTGAACGCTTCTGTGCACAACTGTATTCAATGCAAAGAACCTTAAAAAAAAGAGAGACCTTTCAAATCAATCAAGTAAACATTTAGAAGAAGAAAGCACCATGGAGCGGTCACTAATGTCAAGGTCACTCACACACACCAGCTCTGCAAACATTTCAACGCATAAAGCAACTAACACAAGCACCTACACTCACACACATGCCACAACTACAGTGAGCAACAAATAACACTTCACAATACACAACACACAAGCTAAAGACTGACAGTCATGAGGAACGATCATCCTGATGATCACAGCAGGCAGTCACACAGACCTTACAACATGATGTATGATGGATGGCCAGTTTCAATATACTGTCTCTTGGGCTCAAACTAAGGACTTTATCTACTGTTGCCTATTTTTTAATATAAAAATATTTTTTCAATCTATATCAAGCTGAAGTTGTGAAAATTTTCCGTCCACAAAGTGATGTATCCAAAATGTTTTGTTCAACAGTCAAAAAACCAGCAAAAGTTTGCCTTGAAAAAAAACAAAAAAAAGAAACAAAAAACTCTTATGATCAGTTGCCAACCATTTTTTTTTTTTTTTTTTTAAATGACTGGTGACTAATTCTTTTTATGAAACAGAGTAATCATAGTGGCACGGATTGGCCACAGTCTGCTCATTTAAACAAAAACAAAATTAAAAAAAACACAAAAACGGGCAGTACTACATTATTTGGCCTCACCTTTTTCCTGACGAGGTGGGAGATGTCTGTGGCTGCTTTGGAAGACGAAGCGCCTTCAGAGGATTTGACTGGAATCTGAAATTGAGAGGTAAGGTTTGTTTGCTTAAAGAAGCTTTTACGACATTTAAATGTGTTCACGTTACACATTAAGCAGGGCAGTAAAAGTTGTAAGACGTGTTTTGAATTGAATCCTTACCTGGCTGGCTGTTGCAAATGCTGAGGATGATGAGGGGCCCCCGTTTTCACAGAGGAATGCTGAGGAGGTTGAGGCTCCGCCCTGCAGGAGGTTAATCAAGTTACTTAGCTAACTGGGAAAGGAAGTTTTACATTTTAAATTTTTGTTGTTATATATCAATATTTGTACCCATTTTTTATTTCAAAGTTTGGCAACAAGATATACAAAATGCATTCGGTTAAGGAGAGTGCTTTTCGCCCTTAAACCTGGTATACAGGGTTAGTGCTTAATTTCTGTCCAGTGTACCCACTAGTGTCTGCTGGATGGCCTGGGAGGCAGCGCTGGCTGTTTTCTGGCTTTCCTTAGCATCCTCCACCTTTTCCCTGATGTCGGGCAGAAGCTGCTTCAGCTCCTCCATCTCATTCTTCTCTTCGACTGCCCCCTCTGCTGCTGCTATCACGTCCTGCAACATGGCTTTGAATAGACAATGACAGGATCAGTGCAGTTACCTTAATTTCCACGATTTAATGTTTAATTTTTTTGAGGGTGAAAGGTGACACCATCCCTGCAATCTTTTTGCTTATCCACAAATGAGACAGCACCCAAAAGAAAAAATGACGAAGAGGCTCGTTACCCAGACGGGTCTCGATGACTTTTATGGAGCTGTTGTAGTGCTGAATGGCCTGGCTGTACTGATCCATGTAACACAGTGTAGTGGCAACATGGTAGTGGGTCTCTGCCAGCAGACGACTGTGTGGAGGCAAGTGCTTCAGCTGCAGGGAAAGACACTCCTGGAAGTCTTCTAGCGCCTGAGGATAGTTACCTGGGGATGAGAACACATGATACAACAGTCTCACATTTAGCTCTGCTAAACTGTTACATTTCCAAAAAAACCAAAAAACATAGGTACAGAGATCCACTCTAGAGTTAAAGGAACAAATGTGTTCAGGCTTAAACATTTATGACCATTTTAAGATTGCATACTACTGTTTTAAGCCCTACACTTTGCTTTGTATCCTCCTGAACTCATGAGAAGAAATAAAGAAAAGAGACCACACATACTGAGGGTGCCGGACACAACCATCAACTATGAGAAGGAGGGTTAACAGGATTAAGGTTAATGGACATAAACGATTTCACAAAAAGCTATGCAGATGTGGAAGTAGTTTATGTAGGGATTTGAAAAAAAAAATTTTTTTAAAAAACAACTCGATAATTTACAGGAAAATGGGTTATTCAAATTCAAAATTATTCAAAATTTAAAAAACAAAATCTAGAACATGTTGATCAAAGGTCAAAACAGAGTAAAATATTTGTTTTCAGAAATATCCGTGTGTAGACAAGACCTAAGACCATCTTGTCTCTGAATGGAGGGGAAAGCTGGGGTTTCATATGAAAGCCACTTCTCAAACCTTGAAGTTAGTCTGCTGCATGAGACTTACCTGACTCAGCACTGACTTCTCCGAGTTTCAGAAAGGTCTGGGCTGCCATCAGCTGGTCGTCTTTGCTTTCCTTTCTGTGAAAATGACAAAAAAAAATAAAGGCATGGCATTTTTATCTCATATTCATAAGCAGGGCCCTTCTACCATTAAAGTGCAGATTTCTACAAGGTGACCATTAATATGAAGTGACCTACATAAACTGAGGTGGTCTGTATCATTTCTTACTAACAACTTATTTATCAAATGACATTATAAGCTGTTGCAACTTAACCATCTCCATCTTGCAGTTTTGCACTGACCTTTTGTAGATGACTTTAGCTACTTCCAGCATCTCCCATGCCAACTGCAAATTCCCAACTTCATCCTCTTCCTACAGGAGGGAAGGCATACGTCAAATTATTTACAAATGTGTCAGACTTACACAAACAAACATTCAGCTGGAATCGCATGTTGTATTGATGTTTCTTTCAGTGTTACTGTTTGAGTTAATCAATAATAAAAAACATAAACTTGCATTTGCACAAAATTTACATGGAGGCATCTTTTGTCAACCAGTTCTCATTCTGGATGAACCATAATGAGGCCTCATAATTTTACAACTTTTGTACATAAAACATGTTTCACAGGAGACTCTTACAATCTAACGGCATTAGGAACAATTTAAAAAAACAAAAAACAAAACCACAAACAGTTTTTTGCCCTCCATTCCTGTCTATTTTTGTTGCAGGCTATTCTGAACTTCCAAACAGTGTTCATGTATGGAAACCCACCTT